>JANFOE010002554.1:0-84312 GCA_025667525.1 Glebionis coronaria | reverse complement strand
TATATATATGTAAGTATATATATATATATAAATATATATGTATGTATATATATATATATATATATATATATATATATATATATATATATATATATATATATATATATATATATATATATATATATATATATATATATATATATATATATATATATATATATATATATATATATATATATATATATATATATATATATATATATATATATATATATATATATATATATATATATATATGTATATATATATATATATATATATATATATATATATATATATATATATATATATATGTATATATATATATATATATATATATATATATATATATATATATATATATATATATATATATATATATATATATATATATATATATATATATATATATATATATATATATATATATATATATATAGGGATGGGTTCTAGAGAAAACTTGATTTCGTAGAAAACTTAGAAAACAAATTATAGGGTAAAATTTGCAAACTTGTCAAACTTGAGGGTAAAAATAAAAAAAACAAAAAAATAAATCGTGACTTAATCATCAGACACCATTATCGTTTTTTTTTTCATCTAACCATCACCGCCACCATCTGACCATCTCACCGCCGCCATCTCACCGCCACCACCATATCCATCGTCTCCACCCAATCCATCCCGCCACCATATCTGTCTCTGCTATCATATCTATCTCTGCCACCATCATTCCATTATTCAACCCTAATTGTAAGTTTTAAAACTACCTAAACCACTCCATCATCGCCGACATCATCTCCACCATCACCGGAGTTGCTTAAACCATATAAACCGCACACCAGATCCTCCTTCATATATCCATATACAAATGTAAGTTTCTAATTACAAAGTTTTTATTTTTATGTTTTTTAAGTGCATCATTTTTGAAAATTGTAAAATAACTTGTGGTTTTGTGGAATGTAATGAATATTTGATGAATTTGGAATGAATATTTGATGAAAATGATATGTTATAGCATTTAGTTGTATGAATTGTATGAATAAGGGCATCATTATAATAGATTATGTAAAGAAGTTTTGATGATTAGATTATAAAGATTTTATATATAGCATATTTTTGTTTTATTAGAGCATCGCGTGATAAATTAATGAACCCTTTGTGTATAGCATCGTGATACAGGTTTTATCATCCGTTAATTATATCGCATCTATGAGTATGATGTGCTATATGTGAATGTAGGCTGACAAGAACTAGAATAGTAGCGCCTCTTCAAACAGGGCGGATGATGGTCCGTCGTTTCCTCGAAGCCTAAAACAACGAAAGGTACTCCTTAATTCATGTATTTTTTATACTTAATAGTTCACACCAGTGAACCTGTCGCTTCTTGGTTGTGAAACTAAAATTATACACATCCATGTTGTTCTCTTACTTATAGTGTTTGCGATCTCCTTTTTGCGACTATGCTAGGTGAAACTAATGTCGGCTCAAGGATGGGACTTGAGCCTCCAAAGCATGATCACAACAATGACGGTGGATTCACCTTTCCTGCACCAGATAGACAGGTTATGTCTTAAAATAGTGCAAAAGCTATAGTTGTCAAACGGGCAATTAAATGATGAAATCAAGTGAATTTCATGAGAAGAAACTGAGCCCGAGGGCTGGTCTTGTTGAAAGGATGGCTGCTAGGGCCAGTCATAATGCTCCTGGGCTAAATTAAGTCACCTTATTTGACGATTCCGCCTGGTCCAGTCCTACATCACTTTTGGATTTTCTGGTTTTTATGTCTAACTCATAGGTAAGCTCACTTGAACTTGTTTTGTTGCAACAATTATAAATTGATGACTTGACAATAACCATATATTAAGAACATGTTTCACTGTAACTAGTATGAAAATAATCACTTTTAAAATCCACATCCAAACACCCCTTTTAGTGTATTTTTCGCCTGTTTATGTTGCAAAACCAATATGGTTTGGTTCAAATTTTCAAATTATCTAGTTTCTGTTTTCAATCTTTATAAAATATTTTTTTAATTTTTATTTTTATATTCAAATATATAAAAACTACAATAATATTTTCGTGGAGGTTTTCATGATTATAAACTATGTCTTCTTAGGGCATCAATCGAGTATTATTAGGCATCAGTTGAGTATTATTAGAGCATCAATTGAGTATTATTTGGTGATATTGATTATATTATGATATGTTTGCAGTTGAAAGAGTTTGAAAAAGCTGATAAGCAAAGCCATAGTCAGTTTCCATTTGATGATGCTAAAGCTCAGCATCGTGATTTTATTACCAGGATAGAGACTCAGGTTTTGAGAGTTGAAAAATGTTTGGATGAGTCAGTTGGTTTAACTGGAAAACCGCCTAGGCTATGGGTACGCCTCGATGAAGGTGAAACTGATGAACTTCAGAGAAACCAACAACAGCTGTAGAAAGTACATATAGTGAGAACAAATTTAAGTAGCTAAAAGGATTGAGAACTGGTGTTGATTGGAATTGCCCCTGGCTCGGAGGTACGTTGTTATTCTCTGGTTTCATTGCACACTTTATTTTGTTTTATGTGATGTACTTAGATCAAAACTCTTGCATTATATCAGTTTATCGTTAAGCCTCACAACTAGACCGACTATAATTTGATATCAATGTTCAGATGTGCTCTTATCTGGATAACTTCAGAAGATAATATATTTAATTAGGACCACATAAGATGCAGCTTATTAAACTGCAATACTTAATTAATGAGTACCTTTTCTGTTAGTTGTCCAACCCTTTTGTATGATACATAGAAAATGGTGGGATTTTCTAGTTTAAGATTTTAAACATTGTAAGTTAGGTTCATGTTACAAATGATTCTAATGATTAGTGCCTAAAGAGAATTTGTTGTAAGACTGTTAGTGAATTAGTATCTTTTTTAAGGCATCAGCTTTGTTATTTTATAAGGGCATCTATTTGTTTATTGCTTTAAGGCATATATTTCAATGTTATATAAGGGCATCAATTTGATGTTGTTTAATGCATCTATTTTAATATTATATCAAGGCATTAGCTTGTTTGTTTGTTAAATGCATCAGCTTGTATATTTAAGTTCATCGGTTTGCCTAATACTTAGTTTATGACACTTTGCTTGTTGTAGTTAATATGCCTCCCACTGTATCAGTAATTGAGAATAAAGAAGTACAAGGGGTGGAGGATGAAATAGCTGCCTTGAGTCTTGTACCATGTCATTTAAGATTTAACCATACTAATTACGTATTTGTAACTCTAGTGGCATGCTCTTTTTTGTCAACATACGTCTCCTCTGAAAAAGTGAGTTACTGCGTACGTTTGAGACTCGCCTTGGATTAAACCTGTTAGGGTCTCGAATAATTTTTCCATGATATTGGGTTATCTTTCCCAAATGACCTCCTATCTAATATGCATCCAGTACTTCAATAGCAGATATTATGTTCTTCCATGACTAGTATAGCTAACATTAGTAGGTTTTTATGTACCAGGCATCCAAATTTGACCTTGGCCGTATATGCATTAATTAATGCTAATAGCTAACACATCGTATAGTTACATATAAAATTCGGTATTTCAAACGTTTTACTATAGAAGCTGAAAGTGGCACAAGGTCTTTGCCAAACCTCCACACACTATTCCTAAAAGCGTCCAGCCTGTGGTGATTCTCGAAGATATTATGTAGCCCTTCTAACTCTTATCGTTTGAAGTAGTTTAGTCCATCTGTTTGTATTAAAGCAGGGCATCCAAATATGTATATATATATAGGGATGGGTTTTAGACAAAAAGTTATATTTGTAAAAAACCTAGAAAACAAACTACATGGTGAAATTCATATATATATAAAACTTAGAGGGTATCTATTAGTCTTATTTCACACGCAAGCTCTCTCAAACACGCACTCTGATCCTCTCTTTCAAAAACAGATCGTATCATCGGATAATCAAACTCCGATCATCAGATTCTCACACACTCTGATAGAAAACTTAGATCCGATCAGAAACACGCACTCAAATCATATCAAAATCAAATAGAGATCAGATTAAAAACTCGTAACTTCCAGCTAGATTTACCAAACACACTTTATCGTAGAAACTGAACACACTGCCAATAATTTGGTCATGATTAGGTTGTCTAGTTCTTTTATGCGCATGTACATATCTTTATCTCTGTTTAGTTGTTAATTGGTTGCTATCATGTGTACAGGTTTAAGACAAGTTAGTTATATATATGACCATGGCCGATAACAAACAGTTGGTGCTCAAACATCTGATGTTTAGGAGAATCCTTCTAGTGTTACCGATGTTATGAAAGTAGGATGGTTCAGATGATGCTAGATGATGCTGGAATAGCAGAGGATATATATTTAAATTATGGTCCTGAGGATGTTAATGCGAACGGGGTTGCGTTTGTAGTCACATTGTTCAGACACATATTGAAGTTTTGTTTTTAATGTTTCTCTCGGTACTCCAATCTTCACCGGTGATGGAGAAGCTGGCCGCGGGTTTCTAGCAAGTGTCGCAGTGGCCGCAGCTGGCGGTGTATATGGGTTTTCCAACTGTGTGTGAAAATTGAAATACAAGTTCTGGAAAGATCTAGTTTGTATCATATTTAGTCACACATTATACAATTGTATTTTAGTTTACGGCATCTATTTGTTTCAATAAATAGCATCTTGCTTTTTTTATGGCCTTCTACATGTATTATTTAAGTGCATATGTCTGTTATCAGTAACATACGATCCAAATTAGAAAACAGGTGGCTAAAAGTCTAAAACCAAAATGGGTCAAATGGGTTGAAAGTCAACAGGTTGCATATACACTCACCTAGTAATTGTGCCTAAAGTTATAGCATATTGATACACTTACCTAAAGTTGGTTTCTTACATTTAAAACTTGTGTAGATGAAGGCAGCCTTTCAGTGGAAGATGGTCCACTTTTCTCCTTGTCATTTTAAGTTTATTTACCGCTTTTAGGATATCTCAGACCATCATCTACATGATTTCATCCTCCTTATTTTGGCGTTTCGACATTTCACTTTTGGTCATATATTTTGACATCAGGGAGCTCTAGCCTATTGATCCATTTAGTATGCATGATTATATTAAATACATGATTTTTGTGATTGATATCTTAATTTTTCTTTATGTTTGTATTCTGTTTATGCATTTTAATTTATTTATGGTTTTGAGTTTGTATACTATAGAACATTGGATGATTTGTAGTACATGACATGGTTTTCGACCAACCTTCCCCAGCTGATCAGCCGGTCTAGTAGTTCCTACTTAGGTGAACAATTTGACATTCCTTGTTTATTTTAGAAAGTAAAAGATTCCATCTTTTCCCCGCCTCCTACAAGAGACTACTGAACTAGAGCAGGAGGTGAGTGCATTCATGTAGAGTTTACACATTTGAACTCATGTCAATAATGGTACTATAAGCTTTAGGTTGGAACTATGAGTGAGCATTATAATAATGTGCATCGGCAACTACTTCATACTAACAATCTTATACCTTCATTCTGGAACTAATTAGCAAATACCTTGTGTTACCAACTATGCAGCATGTTTCCTGGTTACGTTGTGTTCAGCAAGTCTCTCACTTTGTGGTCCTAGCAACATATGCAGCATGTTTCCTGCTAACGCTTTGTTCAAAGCGCATAAGTTGTCGCCATCTACCACCAATTTTGTTTTTCAACATGTTATTAGAGTTTTTACAATAATAGTAAAAATCCAGAATGATGCTTTCAGTATTATGTACACAAGTTTATTGTGCAGCAACTAATCAGACATGGTCATTAACTGATCACTAAAATATGAAGAGATACAAATGTAACTGATCACTAAGACTAGTTGATGAACAATAAAAAGACACCAGCTTTGATCATTAGCAACACGGAAAACCACAATTCTGCAGAAAGCCATCCTTCCAGAAATATCATCCAAAACTATTGACCCATAGAGTTTATGTGAGTTTATGCCTGAATCGTTTTGAACTTAAATCTAGATATATGCATGTTTTGGCTAACAAACAAGAAGATGCTTTTGTCTCCTAACACTTGGAATAAGGCAGCCAATGTTTACTCTAAAACTTTCTTAGTCGTCACATTTTTTTTAAAATTTGGAACTTGAAAATAAACTAAATAACTCCCAATTACACATTTTCTTTCTTCTCACCGAGAACTTTGACCAATTCAAGATTACAAAGAAGGAAAACAAACTCCTCAAAAGTCAGAATATCATCAATAACCTCTCCGATGGTTTCTTGTCAATACCAATCACCATTACCTAATATTACCTCAAACAAGAAACTTATCTTCAGCCACCGACGCCGCCATCGCTGGCGCCACCACCGATGAATGTGACGTTACCAGTGACGGTACCGATAACGGTACAGGCGACGGTGTTGCATACACAATAATATATAAAACCGTTCTATGACTCTGGATTAATCGCAGGTGGATATGATGGTCTTGATCGGAAAATTGGAGAGGAATATATATGATCAGAGAGAGAGAGAGGGATAATGGTTCCACTGTGTGTGTGATCGGGAAAAGAAAAGAAAAGAATGAAACAAAATTAGGCATTAAATATGGTTAGTTTAATTTTATAAAATCTTCCCTCGTAAATTGACGTAAATGACAATCAGGTCCCTGTAGTTTTGATAAAAATAATGGGATGAGAAGAGGATTTGATCCAACGGTTGAAAGATGGTTTTCTAGGTTTTTCATTGAGATTAAGTTTTCTGTTGATCCCATCTATATATATATATATATATATATATATATATATATATATATATATATATATATATATATATATATATATATATATATATATATATATATATATATATATATATATATATATATATATATATATATAATATATATATATATATATATATATATATATATATATATATATATATATATATATATATATATATATGTATATATATATATATATATATATATATATATATGTATATATATATATATATATATATATATATATATATATATATATATATATATATATATATATATGTATGTATATATATATATATATAATATACATACATATATATATATATATATATATATGTATATATATATATATATATATATATATATATATATATATATATATATATATATATATATATATATATATATATATATATATATATATATATATATATATATATATATATATATATATATACATATATATATAGAGAGAGAGAGATGGGATCAATAGAAAACTTAATCTCAATGAAAAACCTAGAAAACCATCTTTCAACCGTTGGATCAAATCCTCTTCTCATCCCATTATTTTTATCAAAACTACAGGGACCTGATTCTCATTTACGTCAATTTACGAAGGACGATTTTATAAAATTAAACTAACCATATTTAATGCCTAATTTCATTTCATTCTTTTCTTTTCTTTTCCCGATCACACACACAGTGGAACCATTATCTCTCTCTCTCTCTGATCATATATATTCCTCTCCAATTTTCCGATCAAGACCATCATATCCACCTGCGATTCATCCAGAGTCATAGAACGGTTTTATATATTATTGTGTATGCAACACCGTCGCCTGTACCGTTACCGGTACCGTCACTGGTAACGTCACAGTCATCGGTGGTGGCGCCAGCGATGGCGGCGTCGGTGGTTGAAGATAAGTTTCTTGTTTGAGGTAATATTAGGTAATGGTGATTGGTATTGACAAGAAACCATTGCAGAGGTTATTGATGATATTCTGACTTTTGAGGAGTTTGTTTTCCTTCTTTGTAATCTTGAATTGGTCAAAGTTCTCGGTGAGAAGAAAGCAAATGTGTAATTGGGAGTTATTTAGTTTATTTTCAAGTTCCAAATTTTTAAAAAAATGTGACGACTAAGAAAGTTTTAGAGTAAACATTGGCTGCCTTATTCCAAGTGTTAGGAGACAAAAGCATCTTCTTGTTTGTTGGCCGAAACATGCATATATCTAGATTTAAGTTGAAAACGATTCATGCATAAACTCACATAAACTCTATGGGTCAATAGTTTTGGATGATGTTTCTGGAAGGATGGCTTTCTGCAGAATTGTGGTTTTCCGTGTTGCTAATGATCAAAGCTGGTGTCTATTTATTGTTCATCAACTAGTCTTAGTGATCAGTTACATTTGTATCTCTTCATATTTTAGTGATCAGTTAATGACAATGTCTCATTAGTTGCTGCACAATAAACTTGTGTAAATAATACTGAAAGCATCATTCTGGAATTTTACTATTATTGTAAAAACTCTAATAACATGTTGAAAAACAAAATTGGTGGTAGATGGCGAAAACTTATGCGCTTTGAACAAAGCGTTAGCAGGAAACATGCTGCATATGTTGCTAGGACCACAAAGTGAGAGACTTGCTGAACACAGCGTAACCAGGAAACATGCTGCATAGTTGGTAACACAAGGTATTTGCTAATTAGTTCCAGAATGAAGGTATAAGACTGTTAGTATGAAGTAGCTGCCGATGCACATTATTATAATGCTCACTCATAGTTCCAACCTAAAGCTTATAGTACCATTATTGAGATGAGTTCAAATGTGTAAACTCTACATGAATGCACTCACCTCCTGCTCTAGTTCAGTAGTCTCCTGTAGGAGGCGGGGAAAAGATGGAATCTTTGACTTTCTGAAATAAACAAGGAATGTCAAATTGTTCACCTAAGTAGGAACTACTAGACCGGCTGATCAGCTGGGGAAGGTTGGTCGAAAACCATGTCGTGTACTACAAATCATCCAATGTTCTATAGTATACAAACTCGAAACCATAAATAAATTAAAATGCATAAACAGAATACAAACATAAAGAAAAATTAAGATATCAATCACAAAAATCATGTATTTAATATAATCATGCATACTAAATGGATCAATAGGGTAGAGCTCCCTGATGTCAAAATATATGACCAAAAGTGAAATGTCGAAACGCCTAAATAAGGAGGATGAAATCATTTAGATGATGGTCTGAGATATCCTAAAAGCGGTAAATAAACTTAAAATGACAAGGAGAAAAGTGGACCATCTTCCACTGAAAGGCTGCCTTCATCTACATAAGTTTTAAATGTAAGAAACCAAATTTAGGTAAGTGTATCAATATGCTATAACTTTAGGCACAATTACTAGGTGAGTGTATATGCAACCTGTTGACTTTCAACGCATTTGACCCATTTTGGTTTTAGACTTTTAGCCACCTGTTTTCTAATTTGGATCGTATGTTACTGATAACAGACATATGCACTTAAATAATACATGCAGATGCCCATAAAAAAAAGCAAGATGCTATTATTGAAACAAATAGATGTCGTAAACTAAAATACAATTGTATAATGTGTGACTAAATATGATACAAAGTAGATCTTTCCAGAACTTGTATTTCAATTTTCACACACAGTTGGAAAACCCATATACACCGCCAGCTGCGGCCACTGCGACACTTTCTAGAAACCCGCGGCCAGCTTCTCCATCACCGGTGTAGATTGGAGTACCGAGAGAAATATTAAAAACAAAACTTCAATATGTGTCTAAACAATGTGAATACAAATGCAACCCCGTTCGCATTAACATCCTCAGGACCATAATTTAAATATATATCCTCTGCTATTCCAGCATCATCTAGCATCATCTAAACCATCCTACTTTCATAACATCGGTAACACTAGAAGGATTCTCCTAAACATCAGATGTTTGAGCACCAACTGTTTGTTATCGGCCATGGTCATATATATAACTAACTTGTCTTAAACCCGTACACATGATAGCAACCAATTAACAACTAAACAGAGATAAAGATATGTACATGCACATAAAAGAACTAGACAACCTAATCATGACAAAATTATTGGCAGTGTGTTCAGTTTCTACGATAAAGTGTGTTTGGTAAATCTAGCTGGAACTTACGAGTTTTTAATCTGATCTCTGTTTGATTTTGATATGATTTGAGTGCGTGTTTCTGATCGGATCTAAGTTTTCTATCAGAGTGTGTGAGAATCTGATGATCGGAGTTTGATTTCCGATGATACGATCTGTTTTTGAAAGAGAGGATCAGAGTGCGTGTTTGAGAGAGCTTGCGTGTGAAATAAGACTAATAGATATTCTCTAAGTTTTATATATATATGAATTTCACCATGTAGTTTGTTTTCTAGGTTTTTTACAAAGATAACTTTTTGTCTAAAACCCATCCCTATATATATACATATTTGGATGCCCTGCTTTAATACAAACAGATGGACTAAACTACTTCAAACGATAAGAGTTAGAAGGGCTACATAATATCTTTGAGAATCGCCACAAGCTGGACGCTTTTAGGAATAGTGTGTGGAGGTTTGGCACAGACCTTGTGCCACTTTCAACTTCTATAGTAAAACGTTTGAAATACCGAATTTTATATGTAACTATACGATGTGTTAGCTATTAGCATTAATTAATGCATATACGGCCAAGGTCAAATTTGGATGCCTGGTACATAAAAACCTACTAATGTTAGCTATACTAGTCATGGAAGAACATAATATCTGCTATTGAAGTACTGGATGCATATTAGATAGGAGGTCATTTGGGGAAAGATAACCCAATATCATGGAAAATTTATTCGAGACCCTAACAGGTTTAATCCAAGGCGAGTCTCAAACGTACGCAGTAACTCACTTTTTCAGAGGAGACGTATGTTGACAAAAAAGAGCATGCCACTAGAATTACAAATACGTAATTAGTATGGTTAAATCTTAAATGACATGGTACAAGACTCAAGGCAGCTATTTCATCCTCCACCCCTTGTACTTCTTTATTCTCAATTACTGATACAGTGGGAGGCATATTAACTACAACAAGCAAAGTGTCATAAACTAAGTATTAGGCAAACTGATGAACTTAAATATACAAGTTGATGCATTTAACAAACAAACAAGCTAATGCCTTGATATAATATTAAAACAGATGCATTAAACAACATCAAATTGATGCCCTTATATAACATTGAAATATATGCCTTAAAGCAATAAACAAATAGATGCCCTTATAAAATAACAAAGCTGATGCCTTAAAAAAGATACTAATGCACTAACAGTCTTACAACAAATTCTCTTTAGGCACTAATCATTAGAATCATTTGTAACATGAACCTAACTTACAATGTTTAAAATCTTAAACTAGACAATCCCACCATTTTCTATATATCATACAAAAGGGTTGGACAACTAACAGAAAAGGTACTCATTAATTAAGTATTGCAGTTTAATAAGCTGCATCTTATGTGGTCCTCATTAAATATATTATCTTCTGAAGTTATCCAGATAAGAGCACATCTGAACATTGATATCAAATTATAGTCGGTCTAGTTGTGAGGCTTAACGATAAACTGATATAATGCAAGAGTTTTGATCTAAGTACATCACATAAACAAAATAAAGTGTGCAATGAAACAAGAGAATAACAACAAACCTCCGAGCCAGGGGCAATTCCAATCAACACAAGTTCTCAATCCTTTTAGCTACTTAAATTTGTTCTCACTGTATGTACTTTCTACAGCTGTTGTTGGTTTCTCTGAAGTTCATCAGTTTCACCTTCATCGAGGCGTACCCATAGCCTAGGCGGTTTTCCAGTTAAACCAACTGACTCATCCAAACATTTTTAAACTCTCAAAACCTGAGTATCTATCCTGGAAATAAAATCACGATGCTGAGCTTTAGCATCATCAAATGGAAACTGACTATGGCTTTGCTTATCAGCTTTTTCAAACTCTTTCAACTGCAAACATACCATAATATAATCAATATCACCAAATAATACTCAATTGATGCTCTAATAATACTCAACTGATGCCTAATAATACTCGATTGATGCCCTAATAAGACATAGTTTATAATCATGAAAACCTCCACGAAAATATTATTGTAGTTTTCATATATTTGAATATAAAAATAAAAATTAAAAAAATAGTTTATAAAGATTGAAAACAGAAACTATATAATTTGAAAATTTGAACCAAACCATATTGGTTCTGCAACATAAACAGGCGAAAAATACACTAAAAGGGGTGTTTGGATGTGGATTTTAAAAGTGATTATTTTCATACTAGTTACAGCGAAACAGGTTCTTAATATATGGTTATTGTCAAGTCATCAATTTATAATTGTTGCAACAAAAAAAGTTCAAGTGAGCTTACCTATGAGTTAGACATAAAAACCAGAAAATCCAAAAGTGATGTAGGACTGGACCGGGCGGAATCGTCAAATAAGGTGACTTAATTTAGCCTAGGAGCATTATGACTGGCCCTAGCAGCCATCCTTTCAACAAGACCAGCCCTCGGGCTCAGTTTCTTCTCACGAAATTCACTTAATTTCATCATTTAATTGCCCGTTTGACAACTTTAGCTTTTACACTATTTTAAGACATAACCTGTCTATCTGGTGCAGGAAAGGTGAATCCACCGTCATTGTTGTGATCATGCTTTGGAGGCTCAAGTCCCATCATTGAGCCGACATTAGTTTCACCTATCATAGCCGCAAAAAGGAGATCGCGAACTCTATAAGTAAGAGAACAACATGGATGCGTATAATTTTAGTTTCACAACCAAGAAGCGACAGGTTCACTGGTGTGAACAAATTAAGTATAAAAAATACATGAATTAAGGAGTACCTTTCGTCGTTTTAGGCTTGGAGGAGACGACGGACCATCATCCGCCCTGTTTGAAGAGGCGCTACTATTCTAGTTCTTGTCAGCCTACATTCACATATAGCACATCATACTCATAGATGCGATATCATTAACGGATGATAAAACTTGTATCACGATGCTATACACAAAGGGTTCATTAATTTATCACGCGATGCTCTAATAAAACAAAATATGCTATATATAAAATCTTTATAATCTAATCATCAAAACTTCTTTACATAATCTATTATAATGATGCACTTATTCATACAATTCATACAACTAAATGCTATAATATATCATTTTCATCAAATATTCATTCCAAATTAATCAAATATTCATTACATTCCACAAAACCATATGTTATTTTACAATTTTCAAAAATGATGCACTTAAAAAACATAAAAATAAAAACTTTGTAATTAGACACTTACATTTGTATATGGATATATGAAGGAGGATCTGGTGTGCGGTTTATATGGTTTAAGTAACTCCGGTGATGGTGGAGATGATGTCGGCGATGATGGAGTGGTTTAGATAGTTTTAAAACTTACAATTAGGGTTGAATAATGGAATGATGGTGGCAGAGATAGATATGGTGGCAGAGACAGATATGGTGGCGGGATGGATTGGGTGGAGACGATGGATATGGTGGTGGCGGTGAGATGGCGGCGATGAGATGGTCAGATGGTGGCGGTGATGGTTAAATAAAAAAAAACGATAATGGTGTCTGATGATTAAGTCACGATTTATTTTTTTGTTTTTATTATTTTTACCCTCAAGTTTGACAAGTTTGCAAATTTTACCCTGTAATTTGTTTTCTAAGTTTTCTACGAAAATCAAGTTTTCTCTAGAACCCATCCCTATATATATATATATATATATATATATATATATATATATATATATATATATATATATATATATATATATATATATATATATATATATATATATATATATATATATATATATATATATATATATATATATATATATATATATATATATATATATATATATATATATATATATATATATATATATATATATATATATACTAGCGTCGTAACCCGCCCAATGGGCGAGGTCGTTTTTTTTGTTGTTCCGTAGTATTTTTTGAGTTTAGTGTTTTGTGTTTTCTTAGTATATTTTAGTGAACGGGTATGATTAAGTAATGTTTAATTAATTTTTTTGTTTTTTTATTTGCATTTATTTGAAGTTGGTGATATATGGTCTATAAATTTTTTAGTATATGAATAATAATAATTGAACAATTTTTTCTTAGAAATTGTAAACCAGATTAAATTAAATTTTTTGAATATAAAACTAATAAAAATTTTAACATTAGCGAATGAATAATATTACATATATGAAATGCGTATTAAAATTCTTCATCAAAGTTGTTTATAGACATTATTTGTTGTTGAGTTTGTATTTTTTTCATCTGTGTCAAATATAATAGTTTCAACCCTTTGTTTGTTCTGAGTCTGTGCATGTTGGAATAAGGTTTTTGGTTAAAATAAAGAAACGTATTTTTTGTGGTTATTATTAGTTTGTGTAATAACTTGACTTTGACACTTTCTTGTTGTAAAATAAGCTAAATGGTAGAAAATGACATATACTATCTTGGTAAAAGTAAATTAAATGTAAACTGATTTATAACGTTGTGGAAAGTATATTATTTTCGTTTTGTTACTCATTTTTTTAAAGGATCCGAAAGAATCAAAACTTGGTCGGGTGACGTGATTTAGTTGGGTTACCTTACACCTGGCGGGTATAGTCGGGTTTTTTAAATGTGAAAGTTGGGTCAGTATGACTTTTTATTTCAACTGGATGTGGGTCAATTGGTTGTGAAGGTCAGATGGGCGCGGGTCTGAAAATATTATTAGTTAAAGATCTTGTGTGTGGAAGGGGTCTATTTATAAAATATAAGGGTATATTTTACCCCTATATACTAAATAACTAACTATATCATTGACTCCTATATACTAAAACGACTCTTCATTTTTTTTCAAGAAAACCGAGTGTGTGTGGTAACTTCCATCAATCAGTTACTTTGATACACTAAATCAAATGTGATCCTCCAACGGACTTGTTTTGTCACATGTAATCTTTCGTTTTACTAATATTGATTTTTTTATAAAAGAATTTGTTTGATATTATTAATTAAAATAAAGTTTTCTTAATTTTCTTAGTTTTCTTAATTTTTATTTATTCTCAATACACCTTCCCAAACTAACGTCACTTATTGGAAGATTAAAATAGATAACTTCTATAAAAACGTGAAAATGATTATATTAGACTATGAAAACGGACACTCTAAGCAGAAAGCTAGTGTCATAATTTGGAACTCAACAAAGACAACAACCAATCTATCGTTCTTTGTCACCCCATTAGCAGATATTTCGCTGGCTTTCTGCATGATCTTCTGACTGAGCATCATATGACTAACTATATTTCGATGGATAACATCTCTTCCACGAAGGGTCATTTGAAAATCATCTATAGTTCTCTTCTCGGGTCAGCTTGGTTTTTGACAGTACATGAAAATACAGGATATTTTTGCTTTTAATCCAAACTTTTTCTCCTGATGATGGATGTTTTTATCGTTTATTATCTTGATCAATGTAATTTTGCTTCATTGATCTTTCCAGAGGAGACAAAGTTAAATTGTCGAGGGCAAGAAACATCAGGTCAGAAACATGTTAACCTGAAACAGATTCAAATGGAGTGTATACTAAGACAGCGTTTGGATTAGCTTTTTTCTGGCTTATAGCTTATTTAAATGTGGAAAAGCTCATAACCTCACTTTTCCAGCTTTTGAGCTCACCAACTTGAGCTTATTGTTTATCTATATCGCTCAACATCGTTAGGCGATGAAAGTGTGCTTATAAGTTTTTACAAACACTAAAAGTTTATGTATATAACCAATGGACTTTTGGACTCAACTGTGAAATGCGTTCTGCAGCGGCTACCCTAGGTTTAACAATCTCACAATTTGCTATTACAAATGTCTTTGGAACGCTACCATACTTATTTATAAATATGATCTTACTGGAAACACCCTTCAATAATGTTTTAAAAGACCAGCAATTAGATCAATATCTAACCTCAGGCAGCCCTTTATAGCCACAGAGATAAAAAAAAGAAGCTAATAGTTATGGTTTCCTATAAAAGACTCACCAAATCAGGAGGCGACTCTGCGCTCCCAAAAAAGCATGATGATTAGGCTGAGATTCAACATCTAAGATGAGAACCTGAAAAGGAGATTACAAAGAATGAATATTGAATAGTATTTAAATGGCCAGTCTGTGAATGACAAAATATGTAAAATGACTATATACATCAGGACTGTCCGTGTTTGTAGATACAATATTGTTGTTCTGAGAACCTCACTGATGCAATTATCTTATGTTATGCTATCATTTGAGTTTCTACATATGTTGCATTTTAAAATTTTGTAAAGTGACTTACAAAAAAAATCAGTATTCTATAATGCAATAATAGATGTTACTGAAGCAGCTGCAAGTAAGACTCCGTTATTAACTCCCATGCCAAGAGGAAGGCCACGTAAAGACGTCCCAACTCCAGGTAAATAAGTTTTTCTTAAATAACGTTTCATACTTTCATTATTAAGTTCAGTAAACTAACTTAATATTCACAAAAGCAAATTAAGTTCATATTTAGTTGGTTATAGTTATACCTTGGCACTTGACTTCAAAGAAGGATCCAATGCGTGTGATAACAAAATCCCGATGTCTAGAGTGTACTTATATCAGGACCCATCAGAAAACACCCCCAAGTCTACATTGTTATTATGGATGGACCGAGGATTGGCGTTGGCTCGTTTGCATATGGACGGATGCAAGAGGCGAACTGCGTTTCCCACAACTTGAAGAGGTTTCACGCACATCCACTGGATTTCCTGAACAACAATAAGCGAGAAAACAAAAATTAAAACAAAATGATCACTAAGCTGATTTGCATTGACTAAACTGTTTTATTTGGAGGGTTGTTCGGACAGTAAAAGAGTGAAGAAAAATGTTAAAAAATCCGGATTAGGGGTTGTTTGGACAGGTGCTTGTGAGTGGTTGCTTGGACATTATTTAAGTGCATAAAAGATGTTCTGAAAACTTGCTTGGGGGTGGTTTGACAAACCTTTAGACTGGTTGTACGTATAGGAAAAAAAATATAGATGATTAGTTTCGTATAGAACTAACCTAGAAGAAAAATACTACAATTTAGTTGGACTAACTTACGAAATGATAAAACACTAATATGAAAAATACTACAATTTAATTTCGTACAGAACTAACCTAAAAGAAAGTTGTTATAGCCTTTGTCAAGTCGGCAAGCTACGTCAATCACATAACCGGAATACAAACCGTTGCAATCCACCTTGATTATCAGTATTATTCACATTCAGCACTTGAATAGAACGCTCACCATTGCCTTTTGGATTAACCTGAGCCTGAACCTGAATAATGTTTTGCAGCTGCTTGAAATTTGAAGGATGGTGTGAGAGCACGTGGGACCATAATTGGTCAGGATTCCAAAAATGGCTACCACAAAGAAATACACTGAAATAGTACGCACTGTTCAACAAATTCAACTTCATGCTTCCCCTGAACATGTGCTTCTAACAAATTTTCTGTAAAAGATTCAAGACAAATGTGGCACAAACAAACCATTTAAACACACTTTGGACTTCCTTTCTATGATTATCGATACAGTGGTATCCACGCATTTGGTCATCAACAAACACTACGGAGCATATGTTACAGTTGATAGCGATTCCATCATCTTTAACACCATTATAAGGCATCAGATGTTTAACCGGTTCAACAACTGAGTGTGAGCTTTGTGCTATATTATCACTGTTAAACCGTTTCGCGCCCGTTTTAGACAGTTTGGCAAGTGATGCTCACAGTAGAGTGTGTGCTTCTTTGGAGTCTCATTGCAACGAAGACCATTAACTATGCCTATGCAGTGCATGGGTTCACTGCTATTGTACTCTTGTAAAGTTCCAAAATGGGTCGATAGCACAATTTCTTTGCAACTGTTCTCCTAAGGTAACTCTCGGGACCTCTTCTAGGTTTTTTTTAAGTGTGTTTTCGGGTGGGGAGATAAAAGCCATCTCTGTGTCCTTATTGA
The DNA here is from genome assembly GCA_025667525.1 of Glebionis coronaria. Classification (NCBI taxonomy): domain Eukaryota; kingdom Viridiplantae; phylum Streptophyta; class Magnoliopsida; order Asterales; family Asteraceae; genus Glebionis; species Glebionis coronaria. Next base: position 66,463 of record JANFOE010002554.1, on the reverse strand, counting down.
TTCTGTGTTTTTTACAGAAATAGGTACTAGGTAAAGACCGGTGCTTGAGAGCCTGTCCAAGCTGCAAGTCAAAAGAAAATGAATTTAATAACGCTTTATTATGTTTTAATCAATCACCCATGCTACTTCAGTTTCTATCTAAGCAATATGCTCACAACCTTCAACCAAACGAAACTGAGCCAATGACCACACCGACCTAAAATGCTTCAGATTTGAACTTTTGCTTCTGTATGTTAAGCTGGCTTGTGAGCAGGCTGAGAATAAGCTTCTAATGGGATTCAATCTCCAGTCAGTTTATCCCCGTCTGCACTTGATCAACTACCAGGTTCTGCAAGGTCAGCTAACGGTATTTCTTCAAGCCCTGCAGCAGTTACACCTGTCAACCTGGTTCGCAATGCTCCCCTAATGTGGCATCTGAGTCATCTTTTGCAAGTCCTCTTAAACCTACAGTTGGTGGTTCATCTATGGTTTCTGATAACATGCATTCTTCTTCATTGTTATTTTTTCCAGAACTAATAGAATGTTAACTGGTATTTTACGCCGTTTTGTTAAATGCAGTAAGATGTATGCATATATTGATCTTGCAATTAAAAAATTAATGACTTCTTAAAAGAACGTGTTTTACCAATAATGAATGTAATTCAGCTGCAATATGAATTCTTATTGTGCATTCACATACCACTCGCGTACCCAGTAGTACTGCTACATGCTTTACAAAGTCACAAATAGCTTTACGTCACTTTTTAGTCACAGGACATGTGATCACAACTGTAATACATCTAAATGTACAATATAAAGATTATTAATTTTGGAAACTTATATAAGGGGTCTTTGTTGCAATAAGTCATGCTGAAAAATTAGTTCCGTCCCTTGAGATCCACCACGACAAAAACAGCCACCTTGATTATAAAAAAAGGCTTTTTATAAAAGTGAAATAAAGTAGAACTTTACACGTTGTCCCTTGAGCACATATGTCAGCTGGTTTCTTGTACTTTCCCATGTCCACAGTGTACATGTCAGCAGGTTTCTTGTCAAAAACGAAATCCAATTAATAGGACCTTCACACTAATGATAATGTGCAATTCCTTATCTCAGCGTAAACAAATTTTTAACCCATAACCTTGAAAAGGGGTTACGTTTTATGTCCAAAAGGTAAAACTTAACTAAGAATATAGCATCGGGAGATCAAAACGATGCATTATTATGAACTTGTCTACTTCGATTACCTGTGAATTGCCTGTTGCAGCATCGACGCGGATCCATGAACGAAGACTTTGACCACGTGTTTTAGGCTTGTAACGTCTACCCCTTCAAATGCCTGGCAGCTCCTGCTCCTCGTCGTGAAATAAATGAATACATTAAACTCATAAACTGCAAAATATGCAGGTTGTCATTTAATTAGATACACTGACCTACTCTTGTTATGAACCCGTGTAGTTGCAAAAATTAATGATTTTTGGTCCAAGTATATATAATATACTACACCAAAAGCTTGAACCCCCCAAACACTCCAACTAACACTATAATAATTTGTGTGGTTGTAATTATAACCTTCTTTTGTTTCATAAAGCCATATTTAAAACTTACACGGTAAGATCCAAATTGACCTATACACGAGAATCATTCCATTTTAATTATCCCATACAAAGCAATCTCCATTAGATAGGCAGCGAAAAGAAGTCGACCCGATATTGAATGTGAAATAGACTTCACATTAGGAGCCTCACCACCACCCTGCTATTACTGTAGAGGCTAAACTTGTAACTGATGTCCGGTATGTCATATAACACAATAACTTAACTATAACACAAAACTCTAAATTATAAAAGCAAAATACTATGAATATATTTTCTTACATTTGTTCCTCAAAGTGACGTTCTTGCTGGCCTTTGATGAACATCATCATCAACCGCCACCCCACGTCGCATACATATTACTCCAACCCTCATTTGTTAATGTTATACATACCTTCATAGGTTGAACTTATCGATGAGAGGCTTAACAATGGCGTACTCCTGCATACTGAAAAAAAAGAAGACCAATATCAGTTTGAATCAATGACCATTGACTTTCATCTTTCTGGTACAAACAATCGGATAATATCCTAATGAAATTGATTTTGTTTTCAACCCTAATGAAACTGATTTTATTTTCAACCCTAATGAAACTGATTTTGTTTTTGTTTTGCAGGGTTATTAAATAACATACTAAAAAACGGTGGTAGGTTCATATTAGATTATATCTGAATGATCTGTATAACATCCTAATGTGAAAGTTCATATGCGTGCAAAACAAAAACAAAAAAATAATTATAAAAAATATGTAATCAGAAAAATAACGTTTAAAAAACCAATTACAGTACACAAGACATATTTGGTTAATCAAATTGAAAATAATAATAAAAAATTACTTACTTTTTTCATAGCTGTGATTTTGAAAGAGTACTTGTGATGATAAGGATTTTGAAAAAGAGGAGAAACCTGCAAAATTATAACACAAACAAAACTAAAAAAAATAATCTAGTAATTAAATCACAGTAGTAATTAAAGAATGAAGATGTCATTTTGTGTTTCTTGTAAGAATAATACTTGAATTTATTAATAACTTAAAACTATTGATTATCGGCGGACACATGAAAAGCACCAAAATGTTATAAACAGCCATTAAATAACTTTACATCCATCACTACTCTAAATATTATGTGAACTAAATACCTTTATGGCGGTAGATGCACTCTATGAAGCTTTTCTGGTACATAAAATACTAAGCTAAGCCCGTTGTAGCCCATTGTTGTGTTGAACTCCTTTGTCCAGGTTGTAAATTAAGCTTACATCCATATCGCATTACCATTATGTTATCACTATAGTTCCCTTACGAATTTTTCAGAAACACGAATGTGCCTCCTCGCTCTTTTCAGCTCGGGAAATGGCATGACTATGTTTGTCTTTTCCGTTAGTAAGATCAGCTCCAAGCGCGTATAATCGAGTTCTTATGTCTTCCTATATATTACAAACAAATTTATCATAGAGAAGATTCCAACATATATCTTACCTACAAATCGATATCCAACATATCATATAAGAAGAATGGTCGTTTGTAACTTAGCAACTGAAACATAAAACGCTTCTTGATTGTGGGCATGATCTTTCGAAACATGAACTGGCATCGTTATACCTTTATTTAGTACCACGAAATTACAGGATCCATCACTTTTTTAGTCTCTTCATCATCCCATGTATAACTGTCAAATTTGAACATATCATCATTATCTTCTTCACATCGTTCTATGTAACACGGACGTTCATCCATAGAGTGAACATGTACACTCAGTTAGCTACACAATGTACGATACCCAACATAATGCTTTGTGTATTTTGGAGAAAAGAAGTTTATACTCAAGTTCAAGCTGAGACCAATAAACTATATAGTAAAGATGTTAAAATCCTCAAACCCACAGATAATACTGACCAAAACCACAAGAGGTAACAGGATGGACTGGTCAAAACGGTATGATTAAAGTGGGTCGAAATATATAACTGGTCGGGTTAGTAATCTATATGACTTTATCATTGTATAAAGCTGGCCTAGGAGGTTTTAAGCATTAAAAAATGAGTTTGGGTGGCCTACAACCCGTTTTACCCATTTTACATCAGACTTTTCTTGATCCATTACAAATACAACAACATGACCAAATTAACCCATCTAAATAAGGTGGTCAAAACTGTCACCCCTAGAAATGACTACATACTTGTTCCAAACTGGTAACTTGAGCATGTCTATGCCAGTTTGATCTTATTTGCAAGTCCACCTAGGGACTTGAATTCAACGGCCTCCTTTATAACAGGTATGGGTGGGGCCAAACTTGGTGCCAAAAGAAAAAGTGAGTGCCACGGAGGTTTGGCGCGAGAATCCTTTTGGCACTTTAGGTTCTTGGAATTTGTGTATGATGTTTTGATATATTGCAAGATTATAAGTTATATATATATACCGCTACATGATTTCTACCTCGTCAAGTGTTAAAAATTGTTGAATTCTTATTGCAGATGGATACCTTGGATACGCATCATCAGAATCTAGAGGCACGGAGACAGCAAGTATATACTTCAGGTATAAGTATTAGTAGCGTGACAGAAATTCAACTTGAGTAATGACATGTCCTTGCTTTTCTTAAGCTTTTTCTGCCTCTTCTCCAGAATATTGACATCTTTGTGATACACTCCTTGATTTATGTGATAATAAATCAAAGTTCTTCACATGATTATGAAAGAACGATTGATGCACAAGTAAACAGCCCCTACAATATGATTTAAATCAAAGTTAGGATAATTGCATACTTTCTGGATATAGAAGTGTCAATATCACAGATTAATAATAAAGTCAACACAGTATTATTATAACAGTAGATAGAGAACTCACATGTAATAGAGAATTTGAAATTCATATCCAGTGGTTGATAGTCATTGAAGTGTGATCTGATAGTAAGCGCTCATCCAAAAACTTCCTAAGGACGCATGGGTCTTTGACGTTGATCGCTGGTCCTGTATTCTTGAACCGCCTGCATACCATATATAATTCACATAAGAGTATTAACCAAACAGTGACTTATACCCATTAAAAGTGCAGTTGTTTCAGGAGTCCCAAACACCCCTAAAAACAGCATTAGACACATACACAAACACATTATTTAACGCAAGTACAACCATTTTAAAATGACTAAAACCCACTTAATCAAAAAGTTGCAATTATGCAAAAAGCCAGAGTATCTAAAACTCAATTGATAAAAAAATGGAAGTATGCAGAAGGTGAAGACATACCTCGTCCTCAGCTGCTCGTAAAAAGGAAATCACCATATGCAGCTTATTTAGGGACCTCCCTCCAGCCAAGAACAACAACACCAGTGGGTAACCCATCAACATCATGCAAGCATATATCAAGTGCCTCTTAAATATATACAACTCGTAAGTCACAAGGGATCCCAACTTGCACTTTGTCGAGTCACCTGTACTTGCTCCTCCAAAAGTACAAATCGACATGGTTTATGTCTATCTAGAATATGTATATATTCTCATATAAAAAGCAATAATAATTAAAAAAATATATAGATAGACAGAATAATGCACAATGGTCGAGCCAACGTTTCTTATCTTTGTCGACACAACCCAAAATACATGAGCAGTTCCTTGACCCTTTTGGCTAATTTTGGAACTCCGGGTGCAGGTTAATTGAGCTAGTTTTAAACAAATTTCAAGGGGTTAGTTGAGAGATACTACACATATATACATCATCCGAGAGAGAGAATACAACTAACAAATGGGGTAGTCAAAAATCTTGTAGAATATTTTGAACGTGTGCTTACAAAGACAACAATAGTTGAGCAGAGGTTGACTTACTATTAGAATGTTATAATCTGTTTGATCCGATCCTGCACATGAAACGTTATCAATTCATGAAGCCAGGGAAAAAATAGCTATATTAGTGCAAATAAAGTATTTGGCACCATGTTGATCCTATTGTTCGTTTCCTATTTCATAAGCATACCCAAACAGCCTCGATTTAGCAATGTGTAGTTTTATGCACAATTCCAAACAACCCTTATCTAAATAATGTGGAAGTTGTAGTTTCGAATTATTAACAGTAATAACTTTGATGTTGTTATTCTGAATAACTCATATATACTACCGTTTTCCATGAGTTTGATTTCTATCACAAATCCTATATTGTAGATCTATACTAATAACCGTTAATATAGATCAATATCAGAAAATAGCTGTGAAATATAATGAGCTGCAGTTTTGGCCTGACTGACGTAAAATCTAAAGAGATTACACAAATGATTTACCGCTGCAAGAACTGTGGAAGGATTTTTGCTTCAAAAGAGCAGATAGTTCTTCATGAGCGTGGACAATGGAAAGCGTCCTTTAGGTGGAAGAACAGAGTTGGTGGTCTTTACTGTAATACTTCCACCACTAAAATTACCTATCTGTTGTTGTTGTTGAAACTGTGGTCCGAATTCCATCCCTGTCCCCATTCTCATACTCCCAACTCAGGAGCTTTAACAATCTGCAAGCACAACTTAAGCTGCTAAATCTGTTCATCATATGCATACATAAAATAGAATAACACAGCTTCATTAATGATTTCGTGCCCAACGACTCCGAAAGAAGAAAAAAAGAAAATAAAAACAATGAAAGCCTTGTCATTTAAAAAACATGTTAGTTAACGTATTATAGGTTGCCTGAACTAATATACCCAAATCCATTAATTTACTTAGAATAGCTACGAAAGTAGACATGGAAGTGTTGTCCTGGCGAATGAAAGAAAACTTTAGGCACCTTTGTAATGAAACATCAACGTAAATCATCCATAGATAAATGGAAATTATTTTGTCTCAAACTCATAATAGGATAATGAAAAAAAATCACCATGTGTATTGAGAATGAAGTGTGTGTTGTAGTATGTGGCTCTTGATAGCTTGTTTCAATTACCTGATATATGATGCAGTGTGTACTTCCTCTTTTTGTTGTTGTATTTTGATCTATTGGGACCTTGTAAGTTGTAGTTGCTCAGATATTCATCACAGTGTAAATGTTAGCCAATGACTGCTTTACAAGTTAGAGAGAACATGAATCTGCTGACTACCTAATCTGATTGAAACACCAATGATTTATTCATAACTTAGAGAGAATGCCTATCGATTTACTATCTGATTTGCTACCCAATCTTCTAAAGTTGTTATTAGAACTACACCTATTGAGCCATCACAACCTTCTATTGAGCCATCACAACCGATAGTGCTTACTCATGCAGACTGGGGGTTTTATTTGGGTCTTTCAAAATACGTGGGGTACAAGACTAACGAGCTCAGGCCACAACATGAAAGTTCTTATGAAAATCATACATAGGACCATGACCATGATGTGCAGGCATCTACGATCCTATTTATGAGCATGACGTACCTGCACCTGTGCCTGCCGAACCCCTTTATTACCATGACTCTTATAGGACCATAGACTTCTACCACCCTCAGGATGATGCTCCTGAGCAAAACAAAGGTAACTTAGATATTATAGAACTTGGTTCATTCTGCTTGGTCAATAACTAACTAAGTTCTATCGGATTTAATCACCTTTTTTGTGGTTTAGCACTAAATCAACTTTCTATCTGTCTTTAAGTACCTCAACTTTTCTAGGTCACTAATCTGATGTTCAGATATCATGACTGTTAAGTAACCCAATCCATAGCCACATAGCACTAGCATGTACACATTTATAGAAATTTAAGTATTTTATACTACTAAATGCTTAGTGTTTTATAATAGCCAATAACAACCAGATACAACACAACCCGTTTAGATTAATAGAATAAAGCATCGGTTGACATTTTGCCGTATCCTTAATAGTCGTTGCAACGCTTGATAAATATGAGAAACTACGACATCCTGAAATCAATTAATATGAGTTCTCGGCTGATGCTACCTGTTTCTCTCTTGCTAATGCAGGTGATGGTATGGATGATTAGAATATAGTAGTTGAACTTGGACAATTTGGTGTTCGAGTAAATTGTTAGTCACCTTTCATGATGGCTACACAAATGGCCACATATTTCCTTGGGCTTTTTCAGAGGATTTTGAAAACTAGGTAAGTCCAACCGCAAACCTCAATGGCGTGACACTCACAAACAACGATGTTGCTAAAATTGCCCCTTTTCTTGGTAAGCGACGAAGCTAATTATTTACTGAACAAAATTTGTTTATCGATGGTGGAGTTAGTATATTCAATCCACCATTCAACATGTTTGGGTACCCTGATAATCTTTGAATTATGATCTTTCTTCTTTATGCAAACTGATTCAAAAATAATGTATAAAATTGAGTCTTACTAAAACAAATTTATATGTGGTTCCAAAAATCATGGTACATACTACAGACTAACGAGTATATTTTTTCCATCTTATCGAGTCTTGTGATGCAGTTTATATTATCTATGTCCTGGTTGCATCCAGTGGTAATGCATTATCATTGTCCGAGTTAGTTCTTAAGTTTCGTGGGGCTTTAAGTTTCACAGGTCAGACCCCATCATATCATACCCTGGGTGGGTTCGAGCCGGAAGTTATGGATTATCCAATTTGTACGTCTTTACAATAGAGAGGTGGGATAAGGGATTCCACTACTATTGTGCTTCACTTCAAAGATAGGACAAGGATCTACATGCATGTGTTCAACTCTCTTTCGAAGGAGATAGCGCCTTTGCAGAAAGATCATAACATTATACATATCTTACCAATCATATCTACGTTTAAAAAGTTGGAAGACTATGAAATGTGTAGAGTCGTCATTGTCCTTTCATGGAGTGTCAACTACAATCAGACAGAGATGATATGTATTGGGTTGAAGTCTATCACAGTTGAGAAAAATCAACAGGAAAATGGGTTCACGCTGATGTTGTAAATGCAATCATTGATATTAAACAGGACGTAGAAGCTGCAACTGTCGTATGTAAAACTTCTTTTAGATATGTGGTTGCCTTTTTTGGTGGATGAGCAAAGATGCATGTGCTAGCAGGTTATTGTTTTTATTAGTGATTCATTTTTTTGTATTCTTAGGATAATCACTGATCAATGTAAGTACCATAAACCTACAAGTATTGCGCAAAGTGGCATAAGGTTACATCACATTGAGTTGATTCGACTTTGTGAGACGGAGTGCTGCTGCTACTAAAAATTTAGAGTCTAAGTCAACAACGAGCACGGTAAAGGAGGATAATGTGAAAAATAAGAATGAATGTATCTTGAGGATATCAAGTTAGAGACCAAAGAATTAACAGCGCATCTTCCATCTAATCAACAGGTTCGGTGAATAATGCTCAAATTTACTAATTGATGCATGCCTGCACTTTTATGCTCTTATCTCTTATCAAACATTATCGAAATTCATTGTTATAACTAGAAGAAGTCATCATCTGTATGATCGTGAAAGACGGCTCACAAAGTTCCAAATTCTTCACCGTAAGGGCCCCGTTTTAGGATTTTGTTCAGCTACCTAAGAGCTTGTGTCCAAATGCTGTACACGAAAGAGCGATGGTTGTGAGAAGGGCTACAATTAACAGACAATGAACTTCAAGTGAAGGTGTTGAATCCATCTGCAAAACCTAACAAAGGGAAAGTTGATGGAGCTGATGAAGATGACGAAAATGGTTGTGCGGGGCTAGGAGGGATTATTGATCTTTTTGGGAAGGGACAAAAATGGTTTGTGGGTTGTAAATATTTTGCAGCAACAAGATGACTACTGGACAACACTCCTGCGACGGAGACGAGTGTACACGATGGGTTGTCTACGCTTGCTGATATGTGTTCTCAAATGGATTGCCGTTGAAATACAGGATTGATAACCGTTAAAACTAAATACATGTAAATTATTTCCTTGGAAGAATCATTTTAGTGAACGTGCCAAAGATGCATACTGCACGTTACCTGGTGATCTGCTTAGTTCAGTAGGCGGAAGAACATGGCTCCATGTCAAGTATTAAAGGGCTAATGTTGTGTTGACTGTTGACTAGAGGAAGGTATGAAATCCTGTCACCTTTTTTTAACGGATGGCATTTTTATTTTATATAAAAGTATGAATATTGTCTTCCATTTTTGTGTAGAATCAAATATGTTTATTTTTGTTAGTATTATTTTTATTCATTTTTGTGTATGAATGATAACTAAGGACATGGTATCCGAAACACCCTATTCATTCAGTGATTCTCAATATATAATCTCAGAATTATAAACTGCTTATGGTGTAAAATGAATATCTCAATTAGGATTTTAAGATATGATAATATGTTTTAATACAAAAGGAAGTTTTGATCCCTCTGCACCTGTAATGTGTCCTCTTTAGTACTAGAGAAACTGATTGGTGGACATTCCAAGTATAAAACCTAAATAAATGAACATGTTGGTCATTCAAGTATAAAACCAAAAATAAACATATGTGAAGAAGGTAAAGCATTAAAGAAGCTTGCACTTTGTTATATGACGATATGCAAGTGGCTGGAAAAATATCATATGCTCTTCAGGTTTGAACAAATAAGTGTTACTCCTGATATCTAATAAAATTTGGGTGGTGACGTTAGTGTAACAATTTTTATGTTGAACATGTAGCTCCAAAGGTGTTACAGCTGTTTTATTTACTGTTTTTGGAAGAAATAGTGCGCGTGTATTAAATCTATCTAAATTTTTATATTAAAATTGCACCTGATGCCTAAGTTTAATAGAGCTTAGACTTTTTCACTTGGACATTTTTACTTTGTTTGTTATTTGAATTTTTAGTAGTTAAGTTTACATAATGAGTCGCGAGTGCACTAGCATTGTGAGCGAGAGTGTTATGCTTATTCAAATGTCCCTCTACTAATCCGGCCTGTAGTGGTATACATTTCCAAAGAACTTGATTTGTCAAAAGACAGCGCCCCTTTCTTCATTCGTTGGCCTTTTTTTCTTACCTGAGTTTTGAGCCTAGAGTCCTTGACCTTGGATTTTGCTGATTGGGTTGGGTCGTGTAGCTTGTGACCAAGAGTGTTGTGCTGAGTTCAATGTCTTCCTACTAATCCGGCCTGTAGTGGTATTTTCTGAGCTAACGGGTGTTGCTAGATCCATTTTGATCTGTTTTAATAGACACATCATCGTTCGTGGGTGGGATCAAATGGGACCCGTCATTGAACCCAATGGGTCTTGTGTGGTAGGGTTATGATTCCATCCAACACTTGATCCAGTTCTATCCTCATTGTTGTTTTTTATTATCATTAGGAATAACATCGGGTTACCAGAGTCAGGGTACAAGATATGTTTGTTGGCGTTGCTCTTTTTGCTATTTAACCAAAAAAAGTTACAATTTTTTCTTTCAAAATTCCACAACTCTCAATTAGGGCAATATAGGCAAATCAGAAAACGGATAAAATCGTGTTTGGGTTGTAATATGTCCTCTTTAGTACTAGAGAAACTGATTGGTGGACTTTCCAAGTATAAAACCTAAATAAATGAACATGTTGGTCAAATATTAGTATCACTTAAAATTTGTTTTCATGAAGTTAGGAAAGCTACAGTTTCAGGTACAAATTCATCCCGGATAAACTTAGGTTCAGCTAAATTTGTTGTTCTAGGCAATACCTTTTTCATTGGCCTGTACGATTGTACCTATGCCTGAGGTACTTGGTTCAGCTAAATTAGCCATTAAGAATGGGCAGGCTTAAGGTCACAATGTGTCCTTTGTAAAGCGATTTTCTTAGTATATCATACCTGTGACAATGTAACATTTTCAGGTAGTAAATTATTTTCTCGTATAATATTTTGAAACTTATTTTTGTGTTGGTTGATGAACTCACAATTTACGGATTTAAATTTGGGCTTACGTGCATAATTTAGCGTCCTTTACGACTAAACCGGAAACCTTGGGATTACGTATTTACGTTTTTGAACTCCGTTTTTGATGAGACAATTTTTATTAGATTCGTTTTGTGCCGTTGATTCATAATTTATAAAAACGTTTTTCGTAAAACGACCCGAGGGCACGCAAATCGAGGAAACTAGAATCGAGGAATACCCGTAAATTAGCGGGATGGGACAAAACAAGTTTATCCCACCCCACTAAAATGGACGGCTAAAAATAAGGACACCACATTGATAGTTGTAAAATTACCCCTTTAGGAAAAGGAAGGTAAAATAGGGCAAGCGTGCACGACGATTTAGGAAAACCGTGTGTGAATGACCCTAAGTGAGTTCGTTCTCGAGGAGGCAAGTGCGTTGTGTTAAGAGTTGATTAATGATGTTTGTGATTATTAACAAGAAGAAAAGAAATGAGAAAGGAAAGAAAAGACGGTTACGAAAACGGATTAAACTACGACGAAAAAGGCGAAAACGTAAAACCGTAAATAGTGCCAAAATTAAAATTTTAACCTAAAAATTTCTAAAAATTCCTAAAAATCCCCAATAATATTCTAAGAGTATGCAAAAAATCCAAACTTGCTAAAACCTTTTAATTAATTAAATAATGACTTTTTAATGCTAATTAAAGCCCTAAAAATCACTTTTAATTATTAAAAAGCCCTAAACAAGATCTAGTAGTTTGTAAACCTCAAAAATATCCTAATTAAGCTAAAAACTATTTTTAAAAATTTTAAAACCAAATTAAACTATTTTTAAATACTCAAAAACTATTAAAATCTATTAAATCTTAAATTAATTCTAGAAATTAATTGAAAAGTCTAAAAATTATTTGGAAAGTGACAAAACTCCTAATTAAGTGTCCTTAACCTAGGAAAAATGAAAAAACTAGAAAAAACCAACTTTCTATTTTTAGCAATAAAATATTATTAAAATATTCAAAAAAATAAAAAGTTTGTTAATAAATTCTAAAAAATTACCAAAAATCCTAAATAATGTAACTAAAACAAAAATGCAAACCAAATTTTCTGAAACCTATTTAATAATTTTATATTAAATTTTAAAGTTGCTTAAAAACCCTAAAATCCTATAAAATTAAAAAATAAGCTAAATTGAAAACCTAATAAGTTGTAAACCTCAAAAGTATGATTAAGAACCTAAAAATTATTTTTCCATATTTTTAAATTACTTTTTACTATTTTTAAATGACTTTCTAAAAATTAAACTTAAAATAATCCTAATAAATAAAATAATAATGGGAAAAATCTACTTTTTGCTCAGAAAAGTCAACAACCCTTATACAAACTTAAGAAAATTGTTAAATAGATAAATCCTCAAAGGAATAAGCCAGAAATAGCTTATTTAAAAGCTGTTAGCTAAATAAGCTACAAAGCAAACAACACTTAAGTAACTAATGAAATGAAAGGTAAACGTAAAAAGCCATCTAGATCACTGGTAAACACGCTAACCCTTGGAAAGCAAGGTCGCGTGTTCGAGTCCAGGCAGGGTGTGCTTTTTGCAAAAAAAATTTTTTTTTTTACTTTTAAAACACAATCCAGTAACCTATTAACTCACAAAAACACAAACAAAATCCAATTTAACCAAGAATTAAGCTCTACAAATCAAAAACGTGCCTAGGTATGATGAACTTTCTGATGAACACTCAAGTGTTTATTCACTTGTGCAGTTATGATCAAGAGGGCTTGATCTTTGATTTTTTGTGGATGATTGATGGATAAGAAGGCACCGTTATACTCTTTGGAGTATAAGGAGTCAAGAAATGCACAAAATCAAGCAAGTACACACAAGATCAAACTTCAAATAGCACAATGAAAGTTACTGATGTAGATTAGGTTTCTGAAAAGTATTATGCTGATAAACTTGGCACTCAAATGGATTTCAAAGGCTCAAATCATGCATACAAGTCAAACAACTAGCAAATAAATAATGCATAAACCTAGAACAACCTTACTTCTAGCAGATTGTTAAGACTTGATGCACCAACTTCACAAAATAAGCAAAAAATGGCAGTGATTGAATTTTGCTAAGTTTTCAACAATTTTCACATGCTAATGCTTCTAAATCTTACCAAACTTGAAATAACAACTAGCATATACCCTATCCTACCCTAATGAGTGATTCAAAGCAGATTTAACTCACAAACTTCCAAAGAAACTCAGATAAATATGCAGATCCAAACACCCCTTTAACTATGAAAATGTAAAATTAACAAAGCAAATCTTATCAAGACTTAACCAAATTGATTGAATACTATCTAAGCATGCATACAAGTCCTATTTAAGCAGTTTTAAGCACTCAAACATACATTTAAACACTTAACAAGCAGAATCACATAAAGCACATAAAATTTCAGATTACTAAAAATGAAATGGAAAACAAGAGACTACCTCAAGGGTCCTACATCCAGGACCCTTAGTGGTTGAAAAACCACCTCCATATAGGCTGGGGCCTATGCAGAACTTTGTTGATGGGTTGATGGAGTTTTACTTAACAAAAATGAACAAGAAAGGTTCCTTTTTGAATCTGCTAAGATAAGAGGGAACAAAGTTTGTGTAAAAGCTTAAGAGCTTACCCCTAGCTTATAGATTAAGCTAGAAGGAAACCTTAGCTTATAGATCAAATTATGATAAACTTAAAAAAGAAAGAAAGACCAAACCAATGGGTTATTTAAACTTGGGTACCCACTACACCAGAACAAGCCATGGTGTTATGGACATACACAAGCTCAAATACCATCATACCAACACAATTAATCATCATTTTAACAGGTTTTGAATGAAATTTAAGATCTGAGAAAAGACTGAAAAACAAACAGAAACTTTGAAACTTAAAAACTTTTGCTGAAAATCAAACCAAACTCAAACAACTATAATTTAAATCAACTGAAATGTAAAGGGAACTAAATATTTCTCATCAACAACACTTAAACCATTTATATTCCTTAATAAACTGGCTTTACAAAGTTTGTGAAAAAGGAGAAAAATCAAGAACCAGAACTATGCTACGTCCTACAAGGCCTTTATATAGAGGCTACAACGTGATTCTAGAACTGAATGGAAACTAGAAACCCTAACAAGTGAACTTCCAGCTTTGCCCTTGGATGATTTTGAATTTTGAGTCAAAACAAAGCCATGTGAAGATCTTTGGCTTGTAGCTGAGGTGCCAGTGATGTAGAAACAATCTAGGTCGTCCATTTTGCCTTTGGGAGCAAGAAAATGCTGTGAGTTGTTGATCTTGCTGTCCATTTTTGTTTGGGAGTGAATAGTGGGGCAGGGGAGGGTTGGAGGGACATGTGAGGTGATGGTGATGGGAGTTTAAGGGTGGTTTTGGGTTTAAGTGGTGGTTAATCAATGATCTGGAAATATTTAACAAAAAACCCTTTGATTTGATCATTGTTCTTCCTGGAAAAATTAGGGTTTATGGGTGGATTAGGAGGGGTTTTAATCCGTTTTGGGTTTAATGATTTTTAAATTAAGTGTTTTGGTGGGAGATTTAAACTGATTAATTAATCAGTTAAGGGGTGAGTGGATAGGTGATGTGGAGAAAAGGGCGCTTTTGATTGGGTGTGGGGTGTGAGTGGGTGAGGTGTCAAGCTGTGAGTGGAGGGAATAGCTTAGGTTGTCTGGCAGGAATGCCCCCTTATCTTTTCAACTTTGTTCATGTTGTTAAAAATGTCTATCAACGCCAAATATACACATGACAACTTTGGACAGCTTGTCATTTTTGGCACAATTACTTCCAAACTTGAATCAAGGACTTAAAATGCAATTTCTTCATATCTCAAGGGCTGTTCTTGACATGTCTTCATACTTCAAGGACTTTGACTTGTTTGTTGACTTCTTGAAGGACCATTATTGATAATTTAGTTTTGTTGAGGGACTAAATTTGCCAATTCTTCAAAGTTAAGGGTCCTTTTTGTAATTTTGACAAACTTTAGGGACCAAACTTGTAATTATGAAGATACAAGGGTATAAAGTGTCAAATCTTCAAACTTGGAGGACCAATCTTCATAATTCTTCAAATCTTCAAGGGTTTTCTTTGGAAAATTCTTCATTAGGGCTTGGTTCATCGTGCGGCTTCGTTTCCCGTGTTCGTTTTTGCATGATTCTTGTGATCTTTTGTCATTTTCTCAATATCCGTACCTAAAATACACAAGCAACAAACACAAGCATATATTTGGGTATTTTGATGATATTTAATGCATTTTAAGCCCTATTTGGAAGATGAGACTATGTATAAAAGCAGTCTCATCACTCCCCCATACGAAATCATTGCCGTGCCCTCACGCAAT
Source organism: Glebionis coronaria (assembly GCA_025667525.1). NCBI lineage: Eukaryota > Viridiplantae > Streptophyta > Magnoliopsida > Asterales > Asteraceae > Glebionis > Glebionis coronaria. The sequence continues at coordinate 50,730 of JANFOE010002554.1, read as the reverse complement.
GCTAGAATAAAGTATCAAAGCATCTCCAAAATTTATTTTATTCACTTTATTGAATGATAAACTAGCTACACTACTACTATTATTACTACTCGTGTTATAGACATAGCGTATGATTTTCATCGCAAAATGGGACGTTTAGGTTCATAGAATAAGAACACGTGAATGCTTCGTTAGAAATAATTTCGTCGTCCTCGATTTTCACTTCAATTCCATGCTAAGCGTGCAACGAGATCATTGTCATTATAAGTTAGTAATGCTAACACTACTCATATGCCCCAATCACGTACTTATCCTCCCATTATTCCTAAGTTGTATCTCTTATATTTTATGATGTCTTGAATGTTTCACGAGGATACATTGTTTGACTTATGCGATAATAGAGATTTAGGTCTAAAAATAGAGTCCTAACGGTGTAACTAAGACCATCAAATCAATAACCCCTCCTAATAGACAACGATGTTAAAAAATTAAGTTGACAAGAAGAATCGATAAACACGGTTTTATAACGGTTTTGAACATGAGACTTATTACCAAGACTTTTATACGCCCCCTAACGGAAGGGCATTATTATCTTTGGTTTACCTCCATCTTTTATTCAACTTCGCCATGAAGCTTTTATTATGACTTCGGTCTTGCCTTGCCTTTTATTATCCGCCTCATCGGTGGTTTTATTAGCCAAAGACGTATATCCTCACGCTAAAGCGAATTTTGGATCTTTAAAGCTTCGAAGATTAAGGCTTGATTCACTTTCAATTTTTGCATAGATGTTAGGCCTTGTGGGGCTTCAAATTGTTTGCTAGATTTAGGTGAGCACTTGAAATCTTATTATTGGGTGAAGCTTTCGATTATTGGGGTGCCAATACTTCAAAACCGTGACGCTGGCGATACCTTAATGTCTTCCCAATTTAATTACACGGAAGCTACTAGAAAAGACTAGAAACCCAACAATCCTAACTAAACCGCTAAGTCAATATTTATTAAGCAAAAAATATTTACAAGCTGTAACACCCGTGAAAGTGCCGTATGATGCTAAGTTATTGTCTCAAGAGCTGTTCAGTGTGAGCATCTCTCTTAAGTTGTGGCTCACTTGTGGATGTGATATCCCGAGCCCAACGTCATTTATTTAATCCTATTTTACGTATATTTTCGAAATTTTTAAGAAATTTCGTTTGCTATATATTTGACGGTTTAAGTTGAAACCAACGTTTACGGTCGTAATTTAACGATTGACGATTTAAGAAGAACCGATAACGACTACGATACCGATGGATGCCCAAATTTCTATAATTATTGACGATTTATCGATAATGTAATTTTTCGAGAATTTTACTTACGGTTCGTGTTAAGTTGAGTCGGGTGAGTTTTATAGCCTTCCGAGTACATTTAAAGTATCCCAAAAATATTTTGGAGTGTTCGGGATGATTTCCGACTCCCGTAAAATTTTCAAAGTTGACTAGTGAGTCGAACCCGTAAAGTTTTAATGGCGTTTTTAACTTAAGGCCAAAAGAAACCTTTATTTACACTATGGTCCCTCCCAATACCACAAAATGGCACAAACACAAACACACAAACACATTTCACAAAAACAAGATCAAACACTCTCTCTCTCTTGCCTTAGGCCGACGGCCAAACCCAAAGAACCAATCCACCATTTTTCTTGAGTTTTCACAAAAACTAACTTAAGACCACATCTTAGAATCCCTTGGTGAGTGTTAATCCGTGGTTTGATTACACATGCACTAACAAAAATTTTCCAAAAATTTTCAAGATGATCCAAATTCGTTTTTGAGGCTAATTGTTGTAATGCATGTTAAATTCATGTGTAATGGAAACATAATCACCAAGAAAACCCACCAAAATCAATTTGGTTGTGGTGATTGGGTCACCCAAACCCCACGGCACAAGGGGTGTTTGGGGAGCCATGGTGGTTGATGAATTTTGAGCTTAGTCTTGTGTTTGGTTATGTGTTTAGTGATGTTTTAGATAGGTTTTAGTGGTTGCATGCTTGTTTTTATATTTTCTTGATTATGAGATTGGTTGATCAATAGGGGTAGGACTGAAAACTTGTGTTTGGATATGTTTAGGGAGGCTTAGGATGATGCCTAGTGGTGGTTAGAAGGTTTGAAATCGAGTCTAAGCATGTTTTTGGAGTAGTCAAATTTAGGCAGAAACTTTGGGGTCATTTCATAAAATTTATTTTACCTACAGGTCTTGAAAACAAAATGTAGTTGTAGAGGGTCTTCTTAGCTTTAATTTGGTATAAGATAGAGCCCGTGACTCAAAACGAGCTAAAAGTTATGAGGTTTTAAAGATCGAGTACCGGGAGACGAGGACTTTCATAATCCGAATTTATGTAAAGTTTTAGTCAAATCCCGAGGACCACAAGAATGAATTGGTAAATGGTCAAGGGTCAAAATTTGGTCACAAACCTGTATAAATGAGTCTATAAGTTGACTTAGGAGTCAAAGAAGTCAAAGGTACATTTCATATAGGTCAAAGAGGTCAAAGTTGGTCGAAGTGCAAATTCAGCCCGTAAAATGTAGTTTTGGAAAAGCGTTGCGTAACGGGTTGTAAAAGTAAAAACTTTTATTGGGCTTAAAAACATGTTATCTACAGGTCTTATAGGATTTTTGAGAATTTTGTCAAATTTTATAAGTGTGGTTAAATATGGTAAAACAGCCCGTACTTTCGGTGAGTACCGGCGGAAACGAGTAAAAATGGATAACGTAAGTAATAAGAACGAATGGTATAAAATGAGTGATGCTTGTTGTTTTGTTTTTGGCGTGAGTTATGATTGTCCTAAGTGACTAGTATATATGTATTTTTATACAGTACCGTGAGGTATTTAAAATGAGATTACTCATTACGCGTTATTTGTGATAGGTGTTGATTTACCCGGGCATCCGTTTCGTCGTCAGTGATCATCCCTCGAACTACCGACTACTTAATATCTAAGGTGTGAATTTATAGCCTCGCTTATATTTATTTCAAATTGTTTTACCCGCGAGGGAAATGCATGCTAGTTTTTAAAAGGAACGTATATCATGAATGATTGTTAGACCCGAAAGTTGCCTTAGAAATTGTGTTGAGTACCAAGTTGCCAAAGACCCTAAATTCATGAACTATTAACTATTGTCCTGCCCTCGAGTAGGGGGAAATAGCCGCTTATGCAATTTGTAGTACTACGGGGCTAACGACCCAATGCTAGCCGAGAAGCTGTACGTTGAGTAAGTTCTGCGGTAGATTATTTTGTATGAGAAATAAGGTATAATTGCAACTGATGCCTTTAGAAGGGGCACTGGTTTCATCTGAATCACGCCGGTATTTATTACGCGGGTGATTGAGTTAACGGATTAGTGTCATGAGCTTAAACACAATTGTCAGTATCCTGAATATAGATTGTTTGATCGACAAGTCTATAAATGATCACGAATGTTTTTTATTTTATATATGTTCAAATGGATTGTAAAACCTATGAATTCCACTCAACGTTTTCGTTGACCAAAATTTTGGCATGTGTTTCACGTAACCGCTGAAGTGTAGAATGGAGCATGCATGGGATGGATGTTGTGTGTATGGCTTGGAGTCCGCTTGTTTTTCCTCCTTTTCTACTTAAACATTTTTTTTTAAAGTTTAATGTAATGTTGTTGTGAAACTGAAATTCTTGGGTTGAGATTCATGGGGACCGAAAACGCTAAGCTCTGTTGTACCAAGTGGGGTTGGAAAAACCGTGGACATGTATCATCTAACAATTTTTAATTCAAGTTTTAAGTTGGCGTCTTTTTAGCGTCGTTTGATATATCTTGTGTGCAATGAATACTGTGTAGCACCCAATGTTGTAGTTCCGCTGCGCATAGCATTTGTGGGGGTGTTACAGATTGGTATCAGAGCCATGAGTTATAGAGAACTAGGTCGTTTTTGAAAATCCTAAACTATAACTTTTGGTGTCGTAAGAAATGGTCCAAGCACACACAACTATCCTGCATGGCTCCGGTAAGAATTCTTTAGCATTGCTTTATATTTTAGATGTATCCCTCGAAATTGATATGAATTCCCTAAGTATTTAGTAAGTAAATACTTTGAGATATATATTGAGATATATTGTTTTGTACGTTGAGTACTTATCATCGTAATTTGCAAATTCCTGTAAAGATTATCGTATATGTTGCATGTAATTGGCATAACGGGCTACATTGCATTACATGGCAACATCGCGTTGTAATCCTACGTGTATGTAGGAATGATTTTTATGTAAAAGTATGTATATACTATGGTGTTTAAAGGCATTGCACGTGAAGCAATGGTCCTTGAGTGATTATCGTACAAGTTATAATGCGGTTTTGTTGAGAATTCGGCCTCACCGCAAATTATCAATCTTGATAATTAATTTATTGTTCGAATAACCGAATATGAACCTCGTTTGATACTCTAGATACGTAAATGATGCTTCGTAACATATTTTATATCGACTAGGTCGATCTCGATTGTAGTTATCGCACCGTGATGTGTCATTTTGGACATTTTCTTTTGAAACGTAATTTACTTACGTATTACTTTACTTCCTTTATTCCTAATGGGTTTGATATGTTAGTTCACGTAACTATAACATAGACGAAGTATAATCGACGATGCGTACATTGGGGCGGCGAATCATGTGTGTATATTGTGAAACGTGGTTGAGGCGTGTTGCCATTAAATCGATGTTTACTATTCTACTTGAATTTTAAAGATGTGTTTTAAAATAGACTGGCGTTGTGATCAAGCGCGATAACTTGGAATTTGGTTGGTTTTTGTGTTAACTTTGTGGAGTACGATTTTGAGACTCATCCGAGGCCGATAGCAACATTTAGTTGACATACGTATTCTCGTTCCATTTATTTCATTTTGTTTTGTTGATTCATTATTTTGAAGTTAATATTTTACATGACGAGGTCCGGCATTTGTGCAAGTTAAGTAAGCATCGAACTTTGTTGATTGAATGATTTAAACATAAAGTGTTTTATATATTTAATATTTGGTGAATGAAACTTTCGGATAAAAATGACGTATGATGTGTTTTGTAACAAGTAAAATTCGTGTAGAGAATAAACGGACATTGTGAAATTATTTTTCTTCAACCTTGGTTGGTAAATCGTAATAAGTAATTATTATTACTCGTAAAATCCTTGTTTTCATATATTAAAATTTGATACTAAAAGATTGTGATGGACTTGTTAAGAATTTGTTTAAATTAGTTCGAGAAAGGAGTTTATAATAAAATTTGCGAGATGACTATTGAGTATATGTAACTCGGATTTAGTATGAATTAATTTTCGGGTCAATGTAGCAAACTTTTGGCATAATTCGTAATATAGAGTAGAAAAATTGGTCATATATTTTGGAGGTAGAAACTTTGTAAAAAAAAATTGGTTTATTTTAAACATAAGGTTATGTATACGTATGCATTGGTGTAAACTAGAACTCGTCACTCGTTGTAGTAAATAAACTGGGATAAAATCGGAATATACACTTTAAGTATGAAATTATAATGCTTGAAATAAAATTTTAAACATTGATGGAACGTCATTGGAAATCATTTGTTTGTTTAATTGTCATTATAGAGAATCAATATGTGTAATTTGATGAGGCTTGTTTAAAATCGTTTGAAAAATCTTTTGTTTTATTCCGCGACGAGATGTGTTAATTTTAAAAATCATTTGACAATGGGCTAAGGATTAAAAGTTGAATTTTATATATTTTAAAATTATTGAGATAAGCATTTTGATTGTTTATTATATTATTATTATTGAGATTTAAGTCTCGACTAAAATCAGTAAGTATCCGAGATAATACCACGTGAAACCTCTTTATCATTTGAGTCGAATTACGCGAATATGATTTAACAAAACAGTTTTGGGGAAAAACATGTGTGTAATAAAAGTCAAAGGTTGAATTTTTAAGAGTTAATGGGACTAGGTTGAGTCGTGTTGGATATGTGTATATATGTAATAATATAAGTCGTAATAATAAAAACGTAAAACTTGGGAAATTCTTACTACGTATGTTTTTGGTACTTAAGATATGAACATTAATGAGGTTTTGACACAAGTATGGAGATTTTCAAACCTAATGATTTGTCAATTATGATAACCGAGTCACCGCGTCTACTAATGTTAATAATTTCCGATAGATTGAAATTTTTCCAGAAATGAAAACTTTGTATAGATTGAGAAATGAAAGGTATAAATTATTTAATGATGTAACCCAAAATTGAAAATGTGTAAATGTTCGGTTTTACAATGTACAAGGTAACACTAATTATTATACGCAACTGGATTATACAACACACGCCTACTTGAATATTATTTAATAAAGATGTATATATAATGTTTTGAGTCACGATGGTTCGATCGTCCGATATCCCTTCTTTGATTTTGTGAGTCTGTATCTAAACATGAGTCGTCATGTGATTGTTCATTTTAATATTGTCTATGGTATGAAACCATTATTATTATATTTATTTTTGTGTCGCTACATCGCTAGTACTTGATGATGAGGGTATGTCACCCGGTGTATTTTGTCATGATCATGGACGCCGTAACTTTCTTCTTTCGGTTAATGGAACCAAAAATTATGTATTTACTTGAATGATGCTATAAATCTTCATTAGAGTGGTTGTTTATTTATATTTAACAAAAGCGAGGAGGCGTAGCCGCTTTACCAAATTGTAGAGGTGAAAGAACTCGATCCTTCTGGTGAAATTGTTTCTATTTAACCAAGTGATTATTCTTCTTTTCCCGTATACACTTCGTGGAATGTGTGTGCAACTCGATACGATGGGAATTATGATCGTTGTTTTATTTTTATTTTTATTTTTGACGCTTGTGTTGATATTCAACTTTCACTCCATGTATTCGTAGATCGCTGTTATTATCCTGAGACTTTCGTCATATATTTGAAGTATTTTCATTTCTAATGTAGTTAATTTCCGTTGGCAAATATATTGCTCGTTTACCTCGTTCAATCTCATTGATCTTAATTTTATTACTTGTTGTGCTTGCAATGATCTTTAATCATGAACCACCTTACCGTTATTTTGTGAATAGTCTATTGTGAAAATAGGTATGAGTGTGTCAAATGTTTTGGTGAACTAAATGCAAATGGTGTCGATTTATTTATTTAATTATTTATTTATTTTCTCATAAAAAGGCAAAGCAAAAGGTATGTTTCCAAAGTGAACGAAAAATGTTGGATGTGTTTCTTAAAACGATGGTAACAATATTTTCCCATTTCAAATTTCATTTCAAATGGTTTAATTATTTTGAAGATTAGGTCGAAAACTTCCATAGTCGTGTTTGGTATGTAATAATAATGTTTGTGTCGTCACTCGATCCTCAATTATGCACAGCTTAGCTAACTAGGCATAATTCGGGAAGAGTCCTGTTTTGTTGGTTGTTGTTGCTTGATCCTCAAGTATGCATGATCTAGCTAGTTATGCATAGTTTTGGAAGGGCGATGTAGTTTCAAATAAATTGGTCGTCTTTAAAAACCGGTAGTGTTTTTGATAAATGTTTGGAAGAGAACGTTTTTAAAAATGGTGGATCCTTATGCAAGTAATCGTATTTTCTTTGATTTTTAAAGAAAATTCTTGAATTTTCTTGTGTTCGTTGAAATCTTTTCTTCTGTTTGGCGTTGACTTAGTAAGTCACTGCGACCGAGTAATTTTGGAAAATGTTTTTATGAGTTGTGTGTAACGTGCGAATTTCATCGGAATCGCTAGGGCGTTGATGTAATACCAAAGGGGCTCGTATCGTCACCGGGAGAAGAGTTTTTAATAAAGATGGAAAAATGCCGAAGTAGAGGAAATCAGAGTTCGAATAACTCTAAGGGAAATAACGAAGACTTCTCCTACATCAAATGTATCGTACTTTATTTATTATTCTTTTCTTGTTCTTTTGATATGACAACGACACGCGGTGAATTGTTGAAGTTTACCAACTGTGCATCGGTAATTGGAAGACCATTCCAATTGTCGTCTTCGTTTATTTAAGTGAGGAATCCTCTTTGCTTGACTCAACCATCCTTGATTATCGATGGTTAAACGATAGATATCCCTAGTTGATGTTTTTGTGGTAAACCCTTGCCTTTTATGCATTTGTGTGGTAAGTAATCTGGTCGAGTGATCGTAAGTTGTGAGAACTTGAGATGCCATTTTCCAATGAAGTCCGATCATGGAGAACACGTGCCAGGTAATGTATTTTTTTTTTACTGTGAACGATGATATTTATTAAGATTTTGACCACGTTTGGGTCGGAAGTAAGATAGTGTTCTTGTAGTATCTTTTGGGTATGGATCCGTGTGTGAGCACCCCACGATGACATGTAAGTATTTTATTTCTTTTTGGATATGCATCCATAGCTAGCAAGCTCTTGAACCTTCTTTAACTTGCAATTTTCTTTTGACTGGACTCATCCGAGAATTATGTCAATATTCTTGTTTTATCTTGGCTTGGCTGATTAGCAAGCGTGGGTTAACTGATTGAACTGATTGGTTTGGCATGGTTTGGCTATGTTGCAAACATGTTGTAATTTGGTGGTATGTGTTTCATAATGGATTTTGTATTTGGTTGGATTGTGACGTTTTCGAGATAGTTATGTATACGTCGAATGATTTCCGTATCAATGAATTCGTTTTTGACGAACTAGGGTTGTATGTATGTAATATTGCGATAAGGTGATTTTGTACAACTAGTATAAATTACTTCGTCTTTTATATTTTGAACGTTTTTCGATGGGGTTATGTGTGACCCGTGCGATTTTCATTTATGAATAATTGTTTGTATGAGACAACGAACCAAGTGAAAGGATGATTCGAACGTTGGAAGACGTGCTCCGAGCGTGTGTGATTGATTTTGGTAGTTGTTGAGATCGACCATTGCCGATGGTAGTACCTTTGTACGACGACATTTACCATGTTAGCTTGGAAGCTGCGACATTTGAAGAATTATGTTGATGAAAATATAGACCGCGAGTTGGATGAAATGAAGTAGGAAAAAGTCAGTTGAATGGACCTGAAATGATTTGAGAGACTCCGGAGGAGATGGTGTAGATTGAGAATCACTTGTTGACCGCGAGAAGCTGTGAGAAGAGACGTGTCAATAACCGAAGGAAGGGTTTGAGAAATTGAAATGGAGATCAAGGTTCGAGATGTTAAGAGATTGAAGCAGGGTATAATACTCATGGTGAAGGTGTGATGGAACACCAGACGTGAACCGAAGTCCAGAACAGAACATGAAGACCTCTTTAGGAAGAAGTACCTTTATCTTCCTAGTAGTACAAAATGCGAGTATAAGAACCGGAGAGCGCCGGGACGTCGCTCCATTAAGGGGGGAAGGATGTAACACCCGTGAAAGTGCCGTATGATGCTAAGTTATTGTCTCAAGAGCTGTTCAGTGTGAGCATCTCTCTTAAGTTGTGGCTCACTTGTGGATGTGATATCCCGAGCCCAACGTCATTTATTTAATCCTATTTTACGTATATTTTCGAAATTTTTAAGAAATTTCGTTTGCTATATATTTGACGGTTTAAGTTGAAACCAACGTTTACGGTCGTAATTTAACGATTGACGATTTAAGAAGAACCGATAACGACTACGATACCGATGGATGCCCAAATTTCTATAATTATTGACGATTTATCGATAATGTAATTTTTCGAGAATTTTACTTACGGTTCGTGTTAAGTTGAGTCGGGTGAGTTTTATAGCCTTCCGAGTACATTTAAAGTATCCCAAAAATATTTTGGAGTGTTCGGGATGATTTCCGACTCCCGTAAAATTTTCAAAGTTGACTAGTGAGTCGAACCCGTAAAGTTTTAATGGCGTTTTTAACTTAAGGCCAAAAGAAACCTTTATTTACACTATGGTCCCTCCCAATACCACAAAATGGCACAAACACAAACACACAAACACATTTCACAAAAACAAGATCAAACACTCTCTCTCTCTTGCCTTAGGCCGACGGCCAAACCCAAAGAACCAATCCACCATTTTTCTTGAGTTTTCACAAAAACTAACTTAAGACCACATCTTAGAATCCCTTGGTGAGTGTTAATCCGTGGTTTGATTACACATGCACTAACAAAAATTTTCCAAAAATTTTCAAGATGATCCAAATTCGTTTTTGAGGCTAATTGTTGTAATGCATGTTAAATTCATGTGTAATGGAAACATAATCACCAAGAAAACCCACCAAAATCAATTTGGTTGTGGTGATTGGGTCACCCAAACCCCACGGCACAAGGGGTGTTTGGGGAGCCATGGTGGTTGATGAATTTTGAGCTTAGTCTTGTGTTTGGTTATGTGTTTAGTGATGTTTTAGATAGGTTTTAGTGGTTGCATGCTTGTTTTTATATTTTCTTGATTATGAGATTGGTTGATCAATAGGGGTAGGACTGAAAACTTGTGTTTGGATATGTTTAGGGAGGCTTAGGATGATGCCTAGTGGTGGTTAGAAGGTTTGAAATCGAGTCTAAGCATGTTTTTGGAGTAGTCAAATTTAGGCAGAAACTTTGGGGTCATTTCATAAAATTTATTTTACCTACAGGTCTTGAAAACAAAATTTAGTTGTAGAGGGTCTTCTTAGCTTTAATTTGGTATAAGGTAGAGCCCGTGACTCAAAACGAGCTATAAGTTATGAGGTTTTAAAGATCGAGTACCGGGAGACGAGGACTTTCATAATCCGAATTTATGTAAAGTTTTAGTCAAATCCCGAGGACCACAAGTATGAATTGGTAAATGGTCAAGGGTCAAAATTTGGTCACAAACCTGTATAAATGAGTCTATAAGTTTACTTAGGAGTCAAAGAAGTCAAAGGTACATTTCATATAGGTCAAAGAGGTCAAAGTTGGTCGAAGTGCAAATTCAGCCCGTAAAATGTAGTTTTGGAAAAGCGTTGCGTAACGGGTTGTAAAAGTAAAAACTTTTATTGGGCTTAAAAACATGTTATCTACAGGTCTTATAGGATTTTTGAGAATTTTGTCAAATTTTATAAGTGTGGTTAAATATGGTAAAACAGCCCGTACTTTCGGTGAGTACCGGCGGAAACGAGTAAAAATGGATAACGTAAGTAATAAGAACGAATAGTATAAAATGAGTGATGCTTGTTGTTTTGTTTTTGGCGTGAGTTATGATTGTCCTAAGTGACTAGTATATATGTATTTTTATACAGTACCGTGAGGTATTTAAAATGAGATTACTCATTACGCGTTATTTGTGATAGGTGTTGATTTACCCGGGCATCCGTTTCGTCGTCAGTGATCATCCCTCGAACTACCGACTACTTAATATCTAAGGTGTGAATTTATAGCCTCGCTTATATTTATTTCAAATTGTTTTACCCGCGAGGGAAATGCATGCTAGTTTTTAAAAGGAACGTATATCATGAATGATTGTTAGACCCGAAAGTTGCCTTAGAAATTGTGTTGAGTACCAAGTTGCCAAAGACCCTAAATTCATGAACTATTAACTATTGTCCAGCCCTCGAGTAGGGGGAAATAGCCGCTTATGCAATTTGTAGTACTACGGGGCTAACGACCCAATGCTAGCCGAGAAGCTGTACGTTGAGTAAGTTCTGCGGTAGATTATTTTGTATGAGAAATAAGGTATAATTGCAACTGATGCCTTTAGAAGGGGCACTGGTTTCATCTGAATCACGCCGGTATTTATTACGCAGGTGATTGAGTTAACGGATTAGTGTCATGAGCTTAAACACAATTGTCAGTATCCTGAATATAGATTGTTTGATCGACAAGTCTATAAATGATCACGAATGGTTTTTATTTTATATACGTTCAAATGGATTGTAAAACCTATGAATTCCACTCAATGTTTTCGTTGACCAAAATTTTGGCATGTGTTTCAGGTAACCGCTGAAGTGTAGAATGGAGCATGCATGGGATGGATGTTGTGTGTATGGCTTGGAGTCCGCTTGTTTTTCCTCCTTTTCTACTTAAACATTTTTTTTAAAGTTTAATGTAATGTTGTTGTGAAACTGAAATTCTTGGGTTGAGATTCATGGGGACCGAAAACGCTAAGCTCTGTTGTACCAAGTGGGGTTGGAAAAACCGTGGACATGTATCATCTAACAATTTTTAATTCAAGTTTTAAGTTGGCGTCTTTTTAGCGTCGTTTGATATATCTTGTGTGCAATGAATACTGTGTAGCACCCAATGTTGTAGTTCCGCTGCGCATAGCATTTGTGGGGGTGTTACACAAGCGAAGGGAGAATAAGCAAACAACGAGAACACATGAGTTTTTGAAAGAATACGAGTACTCTACGTTTAGCATAGTAACTTATAATTAACCCTATCATTTCTCGTCCTCATTTAAGAGACTTAGCCTAATGTGTAGTTAAGGAATCAAAGCTAAGTGCTCAACACGCACGATCGAGTCAAAAATTACTCTTATTCTCGCCATCGGAAAACCTACATTCGTGTCTTCAAACACTTATAAAACATGAGAAAAATTTTAAATTTTGGCCATTTTTAGCCTTATTTTGCAACAAAACGATAAACAAAAAGATAAACTCTGGAAAGCGTGAAGGTTTGGCAAGGCAAGTATCTATTCACCCCCCCCCCCATACTAAAGTTAAACATTGTCCTCAATGTTTCGAGTCTAGGGGTGCAAACACCCCCATACTTGAGACGTAGTCGAATGCCTAATCTAGCATGGAAAGGGTGAAACCATTAAATTTAAAGCCGTTTATGAAGTGTGCTATAAACCTAAGGTTAGAACATCAGAAGGATATATCATGGATATTGAGAAATGTCTCCAAAGCAAACAATCGAGTGCTCCCATAAACGAACACGAGAGGCTCCAATCGTGAAGATCATGATCTAAAGTTCACAATTCACGAACAACCACGGAACAAAGGTTGGAAGGGCACAAATCCCCACACGTAAGCTACATTTAAACACTTAACAAGCAGAATCACATAAAGCACATAAAATTTCAGATTACTAAAAATGAAATGGAAAACAAGAGACTACCTCAAGGGTCCTACATCCAGGACCCTTAGTGGTTGAAAAACCACCTCCATATAGGCTGGGGCCTATGCAGAACTTTGTTGATGGGTTGATGGAGTTTTACTTAACAAAAATGAACAAGAAAGGTTCCTTTTTGAATCTGCTAAGATAAGAGGGAACAAAGTTTGTGTAAAAGCTTAAGAGCTTACCCCTAGCTTATAGATTAAGCTAGAAGGAAACCTTAGCTTATAGATCAAATTATGATAAACTTAAAAAAGAAAGAAAGACCAAACCAATGGGTTATTTAAACTTGGGTACCCACTACACCAGAACAAGCCATGGTGTTATGGACATACACAAGCTCAAATACCATCATACCAACACAATTAATCATCATTTTAACAGGTTTTGAATGAAATTTAAGATCTGAGAAAAGACTGAAAAACAAACAGAAACTTTGAAACTTAAAAACTTTTGCTGAAAATCAAACCAAACTCAAACAACTATAATTTAAATCAACTGAAATGTAAGGGAACTAAATATTTCTCATCAACAACACTTAAACCATTTATATTCCTTAATAAACTGGCTTTACAAAGTTTGTGAAAAAGGAGAAAAATCAAGAACCAGAACTATGCTACGTCCTACAAGGCCTTTATATAGAGGCTACAATGTGATTCTAGAACTGAATGGAAACTAGAAACCCTAACAAGTGAACTTCCAGCTTTGCCCTTGGATGATTTTGAATTTTGAGTCAAAACAAAGCCATGTGAAGATCTTTGGCTTGTAGCTGAGGTGCCAGTGATGTAGAAACAATCTAGGTCGTCCATTTTGCCTTTGGGAGCAAGAAAATGCTGTGAGTTGTTGATCTTGCTGTCCATTTTTGTTTGGGAGTGAATAGTGGGGCAGGGGAGGGTTGGAGGGACATGTGAGGTGATGGTGATGGGAGTTTAAGGGTGGTTTTGGGTTTAAGTGGTGGTTAATCAATGATCTGGAAATATTTAACAAAAAACCCTTTGATTTGATCATTGTTCTTCCTGGAAAAATTAGGGTTTATGGGTGGATTAGGAGGGGTTTTAATCCGTTTTGGGTTTAATGATTTTTAAATTAAATGTTTTGGTGGGAGATTTAAACTGATTAATTAATCAGTTAAGGGGTGAGTGGATAGGTGATGTGGAGAAAAGGGCGCTTTTGATTGGGTGTGGGGTGTGAGTGGGTGAGGTGTCAAGCTGTGAGTGGAGGGAATAGCTTAGGTTGTCTGGCAGGAATGCCCCCTTATCTTTTCAACTTTGTTCATGTTGTTAAAAATGTCTATCAACGCCAAATATACACATGACAACTTTGGACAGCTTGTCATTTTTGGCACAATTACTTCCAAACTTGAATCAAGGACTTAAAATGCAATTTCTTCATATCTCAAGGGCTGTTCTTGACATGTCTTCATACTTCAAGGACTTTGACTTGTTTGTTGACTTCTTGAAGGACCATTATTGACAATTTAGTTTTGTTGAGGGACTAAATTTGCCAATTCTTCAAAGTTAAGGGTCCTTTTTGTAATTTTGACAAACTTTAGGGACCAAACTTGTAATTATGAAGATACAAGGGTATAAAGTGTCAATTCTTCAAACTTGGAGGACCAATCTTCATAATTCTTCAAATCTTCAAGGGTTTTCTTTGGAAAATTCTTCATTAGGGCTTGGTTCATCGTGCGGCTTCGTTTCCCGTGTTCGTTTTTGCATGATTCTTGTGATCTTTTGTCATTTTCTCAATATCCGTACCTAAAATACACAAGCAACAAACACAAGCATATATTTGGGTATTTTGATGATATTTAATGCATTTTAAGCCCTATTTGGAAGATGAGACTATGTATAAAAGCAGTCTCATCACTCCCCCATACTAAATCATTGCCGTGCCCTCACGCAATGCTAGAATAAAGTATCAAAGCATCTCCAAAATTTATTTTATTCACTTTATTGAATGATAAACTAGCTACACTACTACTATTACTACTACTCGTGTTATAGACATAGCGTATGATTTTCATCGCAAAATGGGACGTTTAGGTTCATAGAATAAGAACACGTGAATGCTTCGTTAGAAATAATTTCGTCGTCCTCGATTTTCACTTCAATTCCATGCTAAGCGTGCAACGAGATCATTGTCATTATAAGTTAGTAATGCTAACACTACTCATATGCCCCAATCACGTACTTATCCTCCTATTATTCCTAAGTTGTATCTCTTATATTTTATGATGTCTTGAATGTTTCACGAGGATACATTGTTTGACTTATGCGATAATAGAGATTTAGGTCTAAAAATAGAGTCCTAACGGTGTAACTAAGACCATCAAATCAATAACCCCTCCTAATAGACAACGATGTTAAAAAATTATGTTGACAAGAAGAATCGATAAACACGGTTTTATAACGGTTTTGAACATGAGACTTATTACCAAGACTTTTATACGCCCCCTAACGGAAGGGCCTTATTATCTTTGGTTTACCTCCATCTTTTATTCAACTTCGCCATGAAGCTTTTATTATGACTTCGGTCTTGCCTTGCCTTTTATTATCCGCCTCATCGGTGGTTTTATTAGCCAAAGACGTATATCCTCACGCTAAAGCGAATTTTGGATCTTTAAAGCTTCGAAGATTAAGGCTTGATTCACTTTCAATTTTTGCATAGATTTTAGGCCTTGTGGGGCTTCAAATTGTTTGCTAGATTTAGGTGAGCACTTGAAATCTTATTATTGGGTGAAGCTTTCGATTATTGGGGTGCCAATACTTCAAAACCGTGACGCTGGCGATACCTTAATGTCTTCCCAATTTAATTACACGGAAGCTACTAGAAAAGACTAGAAACCCAACAATCCTAACTAAACCGCTAAGTCAATATTTATTAAGCAAAAAATATTTACAAGCGAAGGGAGAATAAGCAAACAACGAGAACACATGAGTTTTTGAAAGAATACGAGTACTCTACGTTTAGCATAGTAACTTATAATTAACCCTATCATTTCTCGTCCTCATTTAAGAGACTTAGCCTAATGTGTAGTTAAGGAATCAAAGCTAAGTGCTCAACACGCACGGTCGAGTCAAAAATTACTCTTATTCTCGCCATCGGAAAACCTACATTCGTGTCTTCAAACACTTATAAAACATGAGAAAATTTTTAAAATTTGGCCATTTTTAGCCTTATTTTGCAACAAAACGATAAACAAAAAGATAAACTCTGGAAAGCGTGAAGGTTTGGCAAGGCAAGTATCTATTCACCCCCCCATACTAAAGTTAAACATTGTCCTCAATGTTTCGAGTCTAGGGGTGCAAACACCCCCATACTTGAGACGTAGTCGAATGCCTAATCTAGCATGGAAAGGGTGAAACCATTAAATTTAAAGCCGTTTATGAAGTGTGCTATAAACCTAAGGTTAGAACATCAGAAGGATATATCATGGATATTGAGAAATGTCTCCAAAGCAAACGATCGAGTGCTCCCATAAACGAACACGAGAGACTCCAATCGTGAAGATCATGATCTAAAGTTCACAATTCACAAACAACCACGGAACAAAGGTTGGAAGGGCACAAATCCCCACACGTAAGCTACATTAGAAAGCGATAATATGTACATAGGATAAGCATGGGACTCCCCCACGAGGCACCTCGTTTTTGATTACCGAGTCATGAGCTCGACTCGATCCCCTCAATACCAATTATCATTGGGGAAGGTGACTTGGTCGAGGTAGTTCAAGGATGGAACTTCCCCACCAAAGTAGTGCTTCAACCTATGTCCATTCACCTTGAAGTTAGGACCATCATCTTGAGCTAGCTCGATGGTCCCATACGGAAACACTTGAGTCACGGTGAATGGACCCCGGACCAACGGGATTTCAACTTACCGGAAAAGATTTTTAATCTTGAATTAAAAAGTAAAACTTGATCCCCAATGTTAAAAACCCGGTTTTTAATTTTAGAATCATGCAACTTTTTAGTTTTTTCTTTGTAAATCAATGAATTTTCATAAGCAAAGTCCCTTAATTCATCTAATTCATTCAATTGCATTTTCCGGTGTTTTCCCGCGGTCTCCATATCATCATTACAATGCTTTAGGGCCCAATAAGCCTTGTGTTCTAATTCGATAGGCAAATGACAATTCTTTCCATACACAAGCTTATAGGGAGTGCACCCAATGGGTGTCTTATGAGCGGTCCTAAAGGCCCATAAAGCATCATCCAACTTATCCGACCAAGATTGTCGGTTTTCTCCCACGGATCTCTCCAAAATCCTCTTCAAAGCTCGGTTTGAAACCTCGACTTGCCCACTCGTTTGTGGGTGATAAGCTGTAGAAAGACGATGTGTAACCCCATATTTCCTTAAGACTCTTTCGAATTGGTCATTACAAAAATGGTTTCCACGATCGCTTATGATAGCACGAGGGGTTCCAAACCGAGAGAACAATTGCTTCAAAAACTTGACTACCACACGAGCATCATTGGTGGGCAAGGCCTTTTCCTCCCCCCACTTAGAAAGGTAGTCAACCGCAACGAGAATGTACTTATTACCACGAGATGATGGGAACGGCCCCATAAAGTCTATGCCCCAAACGTCAAAGATCTCACATACTTGAATGATATTTTGTGGCATTTCATCTTTTTGTGAGGCGTTTCCTTGTCGTTGGCATGCATCACACGACTTCACAAGATCTTGTGCATCTCGGTAAATAGTAGGCCAAAAGAAGCCGGCATCAAACACCTTCTTAGCCGTGAGATTAGCACCGTGGTGACCACCCGTGGGTCCCTCATGGTAGGCTCTAAGGATGTTAGAAGCTTAGGTGCCAAATACACAACGTCGGATGATTTGATCCGCACAAGTTCGAAACAATTAAGGGTCGTTCCAAAAGTAGAACTTGACGTCACGAAATAATTTTCGTTTTTCTTGAGTCGTCATACCCTTAATGATGAAGTTACCCGCATGGTAATTTGCAAAATCCGTAAACCACGGGGTGGAAGAATCAAGCTTAGAATTCACTACACCAAGTGTCTCGAGCGGAAATGTTTCGGTGATTTCCTTGGGCTCGTAAACACTTTGGTGAGGATCTTCCAAACGAGAAAGATGATCGGCCGCTAGATTCTCGGCTCCTTTTTTGTCAACAATTTTGTGATCAAATTCTTGAAGGAGGAGAATCCAACGAAGTAATCTAGGCTTAGCATCTTGCTTTGCCATGAGATACTTAATAGCCGAATGGTCCGTATACACTATGCATTTTGTCAAGACGAGGTAGGGTCGGAATTTCTCAAATGCATACACCACGGCAAGGAACTCCTTTTCCGTTGTAGTGTATTTAAATTGAGCCTCGGTCATCGTCTTGCTAGCATAGTGAATAGGCAAGAAGTGCTTATCATGACGTTGCCCCAAAACGGCCCCAATGGCGTAATCACTAGCATCACACATAAGCTCAAAGGGGAGGTTCCAATTGGGAGCAACAAGAATGGGAGCTTCGGTAAGTTTCCTCTTAAGGATTTCAAAGGCTCGTACACAATCTTCGTCAAACACAAAACGTGCCTCTTTTTCAAGAAGATGTGTAATGGGTCGAGAAATCTTCGAGAAATCCTTGATGAATCGTCGATAAAAGCCCGCGTGGCCTAGGAAACTCCTAACTCCCTTAACGATTTTGGGATGAGGTAATTTGGCGATGACGTCTACTTTAGCTTGATCTACCTCAATCCCCGCTTTCGAGACCTTGTGCCCTAAGACGATTCCACTCTTAACCATAAAAAGACACTTTTCCCAATTGAGCACAAGGTTGGTTTCCTCACAACGTTTTAACATTCTCTCTAGGTTCGACAAACACGAAGTGAAAGAATCACCAAACACGGAAAAGTCATCCATGAAGACTTCCATCGTCTTCTCGATCATATCATGAAAAATAGCCATCATGCATCGTTGAAAAGTTCCCGGTGCATTACAAAGTCCGAATGTCATTCTACGATAGGCAAACATTCCATATGGACACGTAAACGTAGTTTTTTCTTGATCACGAGGATCGATGGGAATTTGGAAGTAACCGGAAAAACCATCTAAAAATCAATAGAAATCGTTTCCCGCAAGACGCTCCAACATTTGGTCCATGAAGGGCAAGGGAAAATGGTCTTTTCGAGTGGCTTCGTTCAACTTACGATAGTCAATGCACACTCTCCATCCGGTCACGAGTCTAGTGGGAATCAACTCGTTGGCATCGTTTGGCACAATGGTCATCCCTCCCTTTTTAGGGACACAATGAATAGGACTCACCCAAGGGCTATCGGAGATAGGGTAAATCATTCCCGCGTCAAGGAGTTTAAGGACCTCCTTTTTGATGACGTCGTGAATTTTGGGGATCACCCTCCTTTGACTTTGGATTGTTGGCATGAAATCCTCCTCCATTAAGATTTTGTGGGTACAAAACTTGGGATCGATTCCCTTAATGTCGGATAACTTCCACGCAATCGCCCCTTTGTGATCCTTTAGAACATCGACAAGTGCGGTTTTTTCATCATTCGAAAGATCCTTCGCAATAATAACTGGCAACTTGTCGTCCTCCTCCAAATAGACATATTCGAGGTGAGGAGGTAAATCTTTCAACTCGAGGATAGGTGGTTCCTCAGGTGAAGATTTGGGCTCGATACTCATAACCTCCTCGGGTGGAGGAAATGGGAAATCGTTGAGAAAATCCTTGATAATCGAGAAGTCCTCATCGTTGTCGAGATCTTCGTCACAAGTATGTGGAACATTACATTCTTCCAACGTAAAACCACCACCTTCAAATGGAGTGAAGGTTGGTGTCGAATTATCAAGAATTGGATCTAACATAGTGGGATTGCCACTAGTTTCTTCATCACCAAACCCTAAAACTTCTTGTGAAAATTCCTCGCAAACCACGTCGATCATATCAACGAGGTTTATGGTAGCAACGGAATAAACATGAGAAAGTTGAGAATTTTGAGTTGCATTTATAACAAGTTCCTCGTCGTTGAAACGTAAGGTGATCTTTCTAGCATGCACATCAATTAAAGCCATAGACGTATCTAAAAACGAACGACCTAAAATAAGAGGAACTTGAGGATCCGTGGGGATATCAACAACAATGAAGTCTACGGGATAGTAGAACTTCCCTACTTTCACAAAAACGTCTTCCGCCAAACCACATGCGAGAATCGTGGAATGGTCGGCCAACTCAATAGACATTCGTGAAGGAGTAAGATTAGGAAGATTGAGCGACTTGAAGATTGCAAGTGGCATCAAGTTAATGCTAGCACCAAGATCGGCCAAGGCATAACATTCTTCCATATCTTGAATTGCACAAGGGATCAAAAATTTACCGGGATCACCGACTTTTTGAGGTATGCGATTAAGATAAACCGACGAACAACTAGACATTTGGTGCAATTTCTCCTTGTTTTTCAACATACTCTTAAAGTTAGCGGCAAATCGAGGCATCATGACCAAAGCATCGGCAAAACTCACATTAAAATGCAAATCACGAAACATTTTCATAAAAAGCTCAAATTGGTAGTTGTCGCGCTCTTGTCGTTTCTCCTTCCTAAGTCTCGATGGATAAGGCAAGGGTGGTGTGGGTTGGGGCATAGGCATAGCCTTTGGAATCTCGGGTTCCAATATGGGTGATGGGTCAACCGTAGGTGTGGCATGAGCGGTACTTTGTGGGATTGAAATATGCTCTTTTTCGACCACCACCTCGGGTTCTTCCTAATTTCCTCCACCATTGGAGTAATTGGTTGAGGAGTCGGTTCTTTAAGTGTCTTACCACTACGTGTGGTAATCACTTTCATCTCTCCCTTCGGGTTTGAAACAGTGTTACTAGGCAAACTACTCGAAGTAGAGGCTTTGTTCCCCATGACGGCTTCTAAAATGGCATTAAGCTTAGCATCAAAACTATTAAACTTCAAATCTTGACTAGCGGCTTTTTGGTCAATTATTTGTTCAAGCCTAGCATGACTTTGCTCTATCTTGTTGTTTTGACCTCGAATTTGGTTAGCAAAATCATTTTTCAATTCATTCCTCATGCTAAGATTTTCTTTAACAAAATTAGCTAACTCCTTGGTGTTCTTAGCCGTGTCCCTAGCTTGATTAGCCAATTGCTCTTGAATGTTTTCCAAAATCTTATCATTTGTCGTGGCGTAATTCACAAAGTCCATTGGAAGTTCTTTAGTGTAAACATTTTGAAGACCTTGACTCGTGTTTTGAAAATTACGGTTTTGGTTTTGGTTTTGCAATTGGCTACTACTACTCCCTTGATTCCCATAGTTGTTATTACCCTTGTAATTGTTCCTTTGATTGCTTTGGTAACCAACTTGATTGTTTCGATAATTGTTAGCATTTTGATTTGGTGGAAAACCCGGTGGAGTCAATTGATTAGTGCGAGGAACTTGACCGTTTTGGTTATAAGTTCCCGCGACCGCGAAGGCACTCGAAGTGTTACCACCGTTGGTAATGCACTTGGAATAATCGTGAGCTCCACCATAATACATACAAGAAACCTCAACCGCTTTAATCGTAGCGGGAGCGGGTTGTTCACCAACTTTAAACTCAACTAACAATCCTTTCACTATATCAAAAATTTTGTTCTCCAAATTAGCCTCGATTTGGCAAGCATCAACGGTGTGTGACAATGAAGGCGAAGACAAAGACGAAGTCTTACGAACACTCGACGTGCTACGAGGACTATACACCTTAGACCTATTCTCAATGATTAACAATGCTTCCTCGACCGTCTTACACAAAAAATTACCACCCACGGCGGCATTAAGATAATCACGCTCATGATCGTTCAAGCCATTGTAAAACGTGTCTATTTGATGCAAGTCGGAAAAACCATGATGAGGACATTCGTGCAACATTTTCTTAAACCTATTCCAAGCCGTTGAAAAACTCTCATTATACTCTTGCGAAAACTTTGAAATCTCGTTTTTCAAGTGCGTAGTCTTAGAGGGCGGAAAAAATTGGTTCACGAATTTTGAAACGAGATCCTTCCACGTCAATATAGAATTGGGTGGCTCTTTCTCTAACCAAATTTTTGCGGGCCCCGCTAAGGAATATGGAAAAAGCATCATCTTAATCGAGTCGTTTGAAACATCCTTAAGCTTGCATGTGGCGGTGAGACGATTAAATTGGCGAATGTGGTTATGAGGGTTGTCCTTTTCGTCCCCTCGAAACTTGTTGTTTTGAATCATGGACAACAAACCCGTCTTAACCTCAAAATTCTCCGCAAGGATAGCGGGAATCACAATCGCTTCTCCATAACCCTCGGTGGGTGCTTGAAGCAACTCCATCATAGTTCGATTAGCCATGGGTGCTTCTTTCACTGTAATGGGTTCGTCAATAGGAGACTCCTCACTAGAAGGAGTGATTGATTTGTTTCTTCGTTTACGAGCACGTCTTGCTTTAGAGCGAGTTTGCATAAACGTCACGTACAACGAGAAAGCGAGCAAAGAAGATTCTTTTTGGTGTTTTTACTTTTTCAATTTTTTTGTGGTTTTTGATTGTTTTTACTTTTTTGGATTTTTGGAATGTATTAGTAGACACAAGTCTACAAATCTCCTACTTAATCAAATCTCTTGATTAAAGAAGCCTCAAGGAATGAAAATGATCACGTGAAGTGAACGCCTTCGATGACTTTAGAACGATGGTGGAACACCAAATCGTTCAAGAGGGTTTAATCAATAGAAACCAAGAAAATATATATGATACTTAGTAATACTTTGGGTGGCAAAACCCTCGATTAGCTTTCAAAATCAAAATACGCACAAGCAAGCGGAGGAAACGAGGCGGCGCGAAGCACTTAAGAGCCTTTTTCCTTTAGGTCGTGAAATACAACCGCCTTATACCCACCTTATAGTTTGTATTTCTCAAAATCGAGCTTCACGAAAGTATTTATCTATTTTTGCCTTTTCTTTGGTTTGAGATTCGAATACAATGATTGGGTAATGACCTCCCAAGTCAAGGTTGTGATTTCTCACGTATTTGGAGTACTTGTAAATTTATTGTTCTACGTATACAATATAGTAATAGTATTCACAAAAAACGAAAAACCGATAATACGTATTAGTAGAGTGCTACTAATACAAATAGCTATTATGGCTATATATAAAAACAACAATGGTTCAACCAAAACACAACATGCCTCCCCGGAAGCGGCGCCAAAAATGATAGTTGTAAAATTACCCCTTTAGGAAAAGGAAGGTAAAATAGGGCAAGCGTGCACGACGATTTAGGAAAACCGTGTGTGAATGACCCTAAGTGAGTTCGTTCTCGAGGAGGCAAGTGCGTTGTGTTAAGAGTTGATTAATGATGTTTGTGATTATTTACAAGAAGAAAAGAAATGAGAAAGGAAAGAAAAGACGGTTACGAAAACGGATTAAACTACGACGAAAAAGGCGAAAACGTAAAACCGTAAATAGTGCCAAAATTAAAATTTTAACCTAAAAATTTCTAAAAATTCCTAAAAATCCCCAATAATATTCTAAGAGTTTACAAAAAATCCAAACTTGCTAAAACCTTTTAATTAATTAAATAATGACTTTTTAATGCTAATTAAAGCCCTAAAAATCACTTTTAATTATTAAAAAAGCCCTAAACAAGATCTAATAGTTTGTAAACTTCAAAAATATCCTAATTAAGCTAAAAACTATTTTAAAAAATTTTAAAACCAAATTAAACTATTTTTAAATACTCAAAAACTATTAAAATCTATTAAATCTTAAATTAATTCTAGAAATTAATTGAAAAGTCTAAAAATTATTTGGAAAGTGAAAAAACTCCTAATTAAGTGTCCTTAACCTAGGAAAAATGAAAAAACTAGAAAAAACCAACTTTCTATTTTTAGCAATAAAATATTATTAAAATATTCAAAAAAATAAAGAGTTTGTTAATAAATTCTAAAAAATTACCAAAAATCCTAAATAATGTAACTAAAACAAAAATGCAAACCAAATTTTCTAAAACCTATTTAATAATTTTATATTAAATTTTAAAGTTGCTTAAAAACCCTAAAATCCTATAAAACTAAAAAATAAGCTAAATTGAAAACCTAATAAGCTGTAAACCTCAAAAGTATGATTAAGAACCTAAAAATTATTTTTCCAGATTTTTAAATTACTTTTTACTATTTTTAAATGACTTTCTAAAAATTAAACTTAAAATAATCCTAATAAATAAAATAATAATGGGAAAAATCTACTTTTTGCTCAGAAAAGTCAACAACCCTTATACAAACTTAAGAAAATTGTTAAACAGATAAATCCTCAAAGGAATAAGCCAGAAATAGCTTATTTATAAGCTGTTAGTTAAATAAGCTACAAAGCAAACAACACTTAAGTAACTAATGAAATGAAAGGTAAACGTAAAAAGCCATCTAGATCACTGGTAAACACGCTAACCCTTGGAAAGCAAGGTCGCGTGTTCGAGTCCAGGCAGGGTGTGCTTTTTGCAAATTTTTTTTTTTTTTTTACTTTTAAAACACAATCCAGTAACCTATTAACTCACAAAAACACAAACAAAATCCAATTTAACCAAGAATTAAGCTCTACAAATCAAAAACGTGCCCAGGTATGATGAACTTTCTGATGAACACTCAAGTGTTTATTCACTTGTGCAGTTATGATCAAGAGGGCTTGATCATTGATTTTTTGTGGATGATTGATGGATAAGAAGGCACCCTTATACTCTTTGGAGTATAAGGATTCAAGAAATGCACAAAATCAAGCAAGTACACACAAGATCAAACTTCAAATAGCACAATGAAAGTTACTGATGTAGCTTAGGTTTCTGAAAAGTATTATGCTGATAAACTTGGCACTCAAATGGATTTCAAAGGCTCAAATCATGCATACAAGTCAAACAACTAGCAAATAAATAATGCATAAACCTAGAACAACCTTACTTCTAGCAGATTGTTAAGACTTGATGCACCAACTTCACAAAATAAGCAAAAAATGGCAGTGATTGAATTTTGCTAAGTTTTCAACAATTTTCACATGCAAATGCTTCTAAATCTTACCAAACTTGAAATAACAACTAGCATATACCCTATCCTACCCTAATGAGTGATTCAAAGCAGATTTAACTCACAAACTTCCAAAGAAACTCAGATAAATATGTAGATCCAAACACCCCTTTAACTATGAAAATGTAAAATTAACAAAGCAAATCTTATCAAGACTTAACCAAACTGATTAAATACTATCTAAGCATGCATACAAGTCCTATTTAAGCAGTTTTAAGAACTCAAACATACATTTAAACACTTAACAAGCAGAATCACATAAAGCACATAAAATTTCAGATTACTAAAAATGAAATGGAAAACAAGAGACTACCTCAAGGGTCCTACATCCAGGACCCTTAGTGGTTGAAAAACCACCTCCATATAGGCTGGGGCCTATGCAGAACTTTGTTGATGGGTTGATGGAGTTTTACTTAACAAAAATGAACAAGAAAGGTTCCTTTTTGAATCTTCTAAGATAAGAGGGAACAAAGTTTGTGTAAAAGCTTAAGAGCTTACCCCTAGCTTATAGATTAAGCTAGAAGGAAACCTTAGCTTATAGATCAGATTATGATAAACTTAAAAAAGAAAGAAAGACCAAACCAATGGGTTATTTAAACTTGGGTACCCACTACACCAGAACAAGCCATGGTGTTATGGTCATACACAAGCTCAAATACCATCATACCAACACAATTAATCATCATTTTAACAGGTTTTGAATGAAATTTAAGATTTGAGAAAAGACTGAAAAACAAACAGAAACTTTGAAACTTAAAAACTTTTGCTGAAAATCAAACCAAACTCAAACAACTATAATTTAAATCAACTGAAATGTAAAGGGAACTCAATATTTCTCATCAACAACACTTAAACCATTTATATTCCTTAATAAACTGGCTTTACAAAGTTTGTGAAAAAGGAGAAAAATCAAGAACCAGAACTATGCTACGTCCTACAAGGCCTTTATATAGAGGCTACAATGTGATTCTAGAACTGAATGGAAACTAGAAACCCTAACAAGTGAACTTCCAGCTTTGCCCTTGGATGATTTTGAATTTTGAGTCAAAACAAAGCCATGTGAAGATCTTTGGCTTGTAGCTGAGGTGCCAGTGATGTAGAAACAATCTAGGTCGTCCATTTTGCCTTTGGGAGCAAGAAAATGCTGTGAGTTGTTGATCTTGCTGTCCATTTTTGTTTGGGAGTGAATAGTGGGGCAGGGGAGGGTTGGAGGGACATGTGATGTGATGGTGATGGGAGTTTAAGGGTGGTTTTGGGTTTAAGTGGTGGTTAATCAATGATCTGGAAATATTTAACAAAAAACCCTTTGATTTGATCATTGTTCTTCCTGGAAAAATTAGGGTTTATGGGTGGATTAGGAGGGGTTTTAATCCGTTTTGGGTTTAATGATTTTTAAATTAAGTGTTTTGGTGGGAGATTTAAACTGATTAATTAATCAGTTAAGGGGTGAGTGGATAGGTGATGTGGAGAAAAGGGCGCTTTTGATTGGGTGTGGGGTGTGAGTGGGTGAGGTGTCAAGCTGTGAGTGGAGGGAATAGCTTAGGTTGTCTGGCAGGAATGCCCCCTTTATCTTTTCAACTTTGTTCATGTTGTTAAAAATGGCTATCAACGCCAAATATACACATGACAACTTTGGACAGCTTGTCATTTTTGGCACAATTACTTCCAAACTTGAATCAAGGACTTAAAATGCAATTTCTTCATATCTCAAGGGCTGTTCTTGACATGTCTTCATACTTCAAGGACTTTGACTTGTTTGTTGACTTCTTGAAGGACCATTATTGACAATTTAGTTTTGTTGAGGGTCTAAATTTGCCAATTCTTCGAAGTTAAGGGTCCTTTTTGTAATTTTGACAAACTTTAGGGACCAAACTTGTAATTATGAAGATACAAGGGTATAAAGTGTAAATTCTTCAAACTTGGAGGACCAATCTTCATAATTCTTCAAATCTTCAAGGGTTTTCTTTGGAAAATTCTTCATTAGGGCTTGGTTCATCGTGCGGCTTCGTTTCCCGTGTTCGTTTTTGCATGATTCTTGTGATCTTTTGTCATTTTCTCAATATCCGTACCTAAAATACACAAGCAACAAACACAAGCATATATTTGGGTATTTTGATGATATTTAATGCATTTTAAGCCCTATTTGGAAGATGAGACTATGTATAAAAGCAGTCTCATCACACATCCATGATGTGGCACCCTTGTAACTAAAAGCTTACACTTGTTAAGCTAAGTTTAACAAGTAAGCTAACCTTTCACCAAAACCACAAAACCACTTCATTCTTACCATTTTCACTTAGAAACTCATGCAAACAACTCACCAAACTCTCTCACCCTTCCCCTTTTTTCGTCCCACATCAAGAACAAACACCCCTTTTTGATCAATTCTAGCCATAAACCTTGTGTTATCTACTCATATAATGAAGAAACCTTGATGCCTTGTTGATTGGTGATCATATTAACATCAAAGGAGGTGATTTGCTTGTGTCCTAGGGCTTATTTATCAACAAATAATCTTGGTGGTTGATGATCTTGAAGATATATTTGGTGTACATCAAGTTGTTGTCATCCAAAAACAAGATATAGTCTTGGTTGGTAAACAAGATCATCCTTTCCATTTTCTTTGTTATTTTTGTAAAGATCAAATGTATTTTCTTTCCTATTGTATATGTATATGATGAATATATGATGATAAAAATGTTGTGTGGGGATCAAGTGTTGATAAATATGGTTAAAAACATGAAAAACCATAGGTAACAAGGTTAAAATCTTGCTTAATATGATGGCTGTATAAAAATAGTAAGTAACCAAATGATAAACAGATAAATTGCATGGTGGAATAAATTTACAGTAAGTATTAGATTTTATACACGTGTGAGAGTTGGTCATGCAATGGAATCATCAAAATGAGTGAGATACGATCAAAACAAAATTAGTGTATCAATCTGAATAGTCTGTTTTGTAGGGACTTTTAAGGATACTTAGACATGGATTGAGCAGTATCTAAATCTAAGTTATTTGTATCACATAATATGAAGTTTATTTCATCCAAAAATGAGCTTCTATCTCCTTATAGAACTCAAGATATGATAAAAATGGTGAAAGTGAAACTAAAAATCAGATTTTGTGAAATTAAAGTTTAATACTATTATATAAGCACTCAAATAATATAGTATAAAATGTGAAATTAAAACCCACTAACTTATATATTATATTTATATAAATATGTATAAGGATAAATAAATGTACATTATATAAAAATGGTAGTTTGGTAAGTTTTATAAGTTATAAAAACTATAAACATGATTTTTACGTCTTTTCGGCTAATACCATAAAATTAACGTTTTTCGTCAATTAAAACTTAGACGATCGGACCCGTCTAATGTAAACTTTTTAAAAGTCATATACTGATATATAAGTACTTAATACAAGTAAAAACCGATAAAACCCGAACTATATAACATATGGACATTACCGGCTAAGTTAGCGTTATTGGACTATTAATCCAACTAAATTGGCTAAACACTTATAAATTTACTTATTGGGCTTAACCCACTTGGGCCCAACATGTAAAGTATAATACTGATAATAAAAGCGTAAAATGGTCTAATTTAAGGTATTGGGCTTATAATAGGCTTATTGGACCTAATACATGTAAATAGGTAAAACTAGTAAACTAGTATAAAATTTCCAACATATAACACTAAAATGAGTAAATGAGAATGTATAAACTCACTTGATCATCATCATATGTACAAAGTCATCATATGTATACATAATTGTTATTTTGATAAAGTCATTGGACAAAAGTCTAAGACCGATTATTATTTATATAGGTTTCCGTGACCGAAGCACGCATGTAGCCGATAATCCGCCTTTCATTATCAACGTGAGTTCATAGCCTCGCACTCTTTTAAATGTTTTATAAAATGATTTGTAAACCCGCGAGGGAGATAACATGCTAGTTTTTGATAAAATAGAACACAAGTAGTCCTGATGGTATGCTTAATGATATGGACCCGAATGATGCGATGACCCAATAAAAGAAATAAAAAGGATTATTAGTAGTTAGGTTATGTCACTTAAAGTCCCATTAACATGAATTGTGAACTACCGGGATTTGGTAGACGCTTATGCATATGATAGTACTATTTGGGGACGATCACCCCAGTTCGCGCCTTGACAGTTAATCCCCGTCGTACCACATTGATTGGTAAGCGAATTTATGTATGAGAAGATTTCCATAGCGTGATTTTTGTGACGACACGCTAAATTAGATGGGCAAATTGTTTGTCGGGTTCGCGACCCGTTGTTTGTGATAGTAAGGTAACAATGTCATGCGGCTAATAAAATCCAAATGTATTCCATTACAATACGATAACGATGCAAATAACGATAATATTATTACCTATAATGGTAATATTGAGACTACGGTCTCATGGACGGTTTAAGATGTATGCTTTGCTTTATATATTGCCTGACTAGCAATACGAGGACTTAATTATGATATTATACTTGTGTTCTAATTTCAACGATTGTTTTATATAACGGTTTTATTAAAATCTATGAATTCACTCGGCATTCGCTAATATGATTTTTGCATGTTTTTCTCTCAGGTGCTTGAAGGTAATTCGGATGGAGATCGACTCTGATGGCCCACATAATAATAAAATTGTTCATCGGATCTATGTTTTTTAAACTTAATGACCTGTATATTTGGGACTTGTTGTACACTTGAAACTTTTTTTCGAATGAATGTATGTTAAACCTTGTACAACCATTTTTATGTGTTGTCTATGATTGGAGTTATTGTGCTATCCCGTAACACTCTAAAGACTCTTCCGCTGTAACGATATGAAAATTTGAGAGTGTTATAGTTTGGTACCAGAGCTCTCGTTATAGAGAACAAAAGATTTTAAAAACCAAGGTTTTGAAAAAAAAAATTCAAAATCTTTTAACAATAGACATTTGAGAAAATATTTGAAAAATCTTTTGACTATAACGGTGCCAAAGATCTCCGACGTTACCAACAAGCCCTATGGAGAAGATATATATTTTGATATATATAATTTAATTTATATATATGTATATATCGTGGTTTCAGTATGTAACTGTTTAATAAGTATGTTATCCTAATACGAGATATATATAAATGTAGATTGTCATGGCTGACCCTAATATTCCTGTAGAGAACCTTGCTATTCCCGAACCTAATGTAGATGATGACCCTTATTTAGACTTAGTGGATTATGATATGGATGATGATGAGGAGGAACCATTTGAGGATCCCGAGCCCGAGATAGGACTAGGAGATCAGATTGCCCCTAAGGTTGATATGGTAGAGAATGAGATTGATAATGGTTGTATTGAGAATGATGATGAGATTGGGATAGATAATGTAGATAATGAGGATGACGACGAGGATGTCGAGGAGGATTAAGGTATAGATGATGAGGTTGATGATGATGAGGAAGCTGAGCTTATTTACCCTTATGATGTTCTGGAGGGTGAGCCCTTACCCCCTCCAGTTTATTTGTCTGATTCTGAGATTGAGCTACCTAGAGGTGAAATGTCTGAGTCGTCTGATCTGATTCTGAATAAGAGGATGATGAGGATGATGATGCACCTGATGGTACTGATGGTATTGCTACTCGTAGACATGTGATAGGAGAGTCGTCTAGGGTTCGAGAGGCTACTCATATGGATGGTGTTGCACCTTGGGCCTTGAGACGTGATTTAGATGCTTCCCTTGCTCAGAGTAGTATGACAGAGGTTGGGTTAGGTGTTGTTCAGACTCATGTTGCTTATTTGGAGTCGAAAACTAAGGTTGGTAAGAAAGAGCGAGAATTGCTGAGTTTGTACCTATGATAAGCTCGCCCGAAGGTAATGCCCTTACTGCGTGGATTATGTCTTGTGACCTTCCGAAACCTTAATTTGCTGCTCTCTTTTCCAGCGTCTTATTGTACTTCCAAAAGTAAAAATATAAAAAACCAAGAAGAGCCAACTATGACAGGCACAAGCTCATCAAATCATATGACCAATTTTCTTCTCTAGATTATTGTTTATAGAATGAACCCCACTACTCACCAACTCATAAAAACATGTCATCGGCTTTCTGTAGAAGTGATGTTGGGTTAAGAAATTATTGGAAAACAGCAAATGTGGACTCAATAACCAAAGGTACTACAATACTATTCGTTATCAGTTAAGTACAAATTATACCTTTCCAAATGAAGTACTTTGAAGTTTCACCATGCACGATAATAACTGATATTTTAATCTATATAACGAAGAATGAAATAATAGTAGCCGAAGCAAAGGAGAATGCACAAAAAGAGGTTCAAGAAGCAAGGGAGCATGTGGGTGATCATGACTGTTCTTCTATCAAAGCCGTTATACATGATGATGCCGTGATGAACGCTACATTTTGACATTCTGATATTTATTTTGATACTCAACTTACATATATGGTAAGACTAGAAAACATATATGGTAAGATATATAAAACATATATGGTAAGACTAGAAAGATTCTAATTGTATGCTTTATGGTTATAACAACTACGGCTGATACAAAAGTGGTAGCAATAATGGATCAGGTTAAAACAATCAAACAAAAAGAGAAAAGGAATTATCAAGAACCTATACAAAAGGATGCAAGAAAACAAGGAATTACAAAAAGAAGTTACCAAAGCTCAAGAATCGTCTCAAGTAGTTGATGCAGCAACCCACAAACATGAGATTCAACTCAACAAATGGAGACCAACCCATACCAGAGTATCATAAGACTTGTCTTAAATCAACGTGTCAATTCACTATTACGGTAGGTAGCTAAGCTTAATGAGAAATTGTTAATAAAAAAAACTTTTACGCGTGAATCTTGATGATCATGTACCTTCTTTGTCTGTATGGTTTAAAAGAAAACTATTTATTACACAAAAGTAGCAATAGATAATGGATTTATTCTTAAAGCAACTGTAACACTCTCAATTTTCGTATCGGTACAGCGGAAGGGTCTTTTAGAGTGTTACGGGATAGCACAATAACTCCAATCATAGACAACACATAAAAATGGTTGTACAAGGTTCAACATACATTCATTCGATAAAAAGTTTTAAAGTGTACAACAGGTCCCAAATTATACAGGTCATTAAGTTTACAAAACATAGATCGAATGAACATTTTTAATATTATGTGGGCCATCAAAGTCGATCTCCATCCGGATTACCTTCAAGCACCTGATATAAAAACATGCAAAAATCATATCAGCGAATGCCGAGTGAATTCATAGAGTTTAATAAAAACCGTTATATAAAAAAATCATTTAAAATCAGAACACAAGTATATTATCGGAAGTAAGTCCTCATATTGCTAGTCAGGCAATATATAAATCAAGCATACATCTTAAACCGTCCATGAGACCGTAGTCTCTATATTACCATGATAGGTAATATATTCATCGTTATTAGCGTCGTATCATATCGGATATTTAGATTATATAGGATTATTATTAGCCGCATGACATTGTTACCTTACTATGAAAACAGCGGGCCGCGAACCCGACAAACAATTTGCCCATCTAAGTTAGCGTGTCGTCACAAAAATCACGCTATGAAATCTTCTCATACATAAATTCGCTTACCAATCAATGTGGTACGACGGGGATCAACCGTCAAGGCGCGAACTGGGGTGATCGTCCCCAAATAGTACAATCAAATGCATAAGCGTCTACCAAATCCCGGTAGTTCAGAATTCATGCTAATGGGACTATAAGTGACATAACCTAACTACTAATAATCCTTTTAGTCTCGTTTATAGGGTCATAGCATCATTCGGGTCCATATCATTAAGCATACCATCGGGGCCTACTTGTGTTCTATTTTTATCAAAATCTAGCATGTTATCTCCCTCGCGGGTTTACAAATCATTTTATAAAACATTTAAAAGAGTGCGAGGCTATGAACTCACGTTGATAATGAAAGGCGGATTATCGGCTACGGGCGTGCTTCGGTCACGGAAAACTATATAGATATTAATCGGTCTTAGACTTTGTCCAATGACTTTTATCAAAATAACAATATACATATGATGGTTTTGTACATATGATGATGATCAAGTGGGTTCATACATCCTTGTTTACTTATTTTAGTGTTTACGTTTTGGTAACTTTTTACTAGTTTACTAGTTTTACCTATTTACCTATTTTAAGTCCATTAAGCTTAGCATAAGTTCTTTAACTTGTTTTGATCCATCTTATACTTATATTATCAGTATCTATACTTTCCATGTTGGGCCCAAATGGGTTAAGCCCAATAAGTTCTTTTTATAAGTATTTATCTTATTTAGTCCAATTATTAGTCCAATATGCTTAGTTAGCTCGTTAATGTCCGTATGTCCTATAGTTCGGGTTTTATCGGTTTTTACTTGTATTAGTTACTTATATATCAGTATATGACTTTTATAAACTTTACATTAGACGGGTTTGATCGTCTAAGTTTTAATTGGCGAAAAACGTTAATTTTACGGCAATAGCCGAAAAAGTCGTAAAAATCAAGTTTATAGTTTTTATTACTTATAAGTATTATTCCACTACCATTTATATAAATTATCCATTTAATTAACCTTTTATATATTTATATAAACAAGTTTCATAAGTTAGTGGGTTTTTATTTTACATTTTATACAATAAAATTTGAGTGCTTATATAATAATAATAAACATTAATTCTCAAAATCTGATTTTTATTTTCATGTTCACCATTTTTATCATATCTAGAGTTCTATAATGATTTAGAAGCTCATTTTTTGGTGACATGTTCTTCATATTATGTGCTACATTTAACTTAGTTATAGCTACTGCTCATTTTAAGTTTATCTTGCCTTAACAGTCCCTACAAAACTGCTTATTCAGATTAGAACACCCAACTTGTTTTGATCATATCTCACTCATTATATTGATTTCATTGCATGGCCAACTCTCACATGTGTATAACATCTTGTACTTACTGTAAATGGATCATACCATGCAAGTTTATCAGTTCAAGTTTTAGTTATATACTGTTTTTATACAGCCAACTAAATAAGCATGATTTTAGCCTTATTTCTTATAGTTATTAACCTTTTTAAGCATATCTATCAACACATGATCCCCACACAACATTTTTATCATCATATATACATCATATACATATACAAAAATAGAGAAAATACATTTGTTCTTTACAAAAATAACAAGAGAAAATGGAGAGGATGATCTTCTTTACCAACCAAGTGTATTTCTTGTTTTTGGAAGACAAGAACTTGATGAACACCACAAGTAACTCCAAGATCATCAAACACCAAGAACAATAGTTGAGAAATCAGCCCTAGGACACAAGCAAATCACCTCCAATGTTGTTAATATGGCCACCAAATGATCAAGGCTTCAAGATAACTCCATGATAGAGCTAGTAAACATGTATTTCATGGCTAGAAAAGATCAAAAGGGGTGTTTGTAGCTTGAATATGGACGGAAAGGGTGGGAGGTTTTGAGAGGATTTGTGTTGGTTTGCATGTAAGTAAATGGTGGTGTGAGTTAGTTGCTAGTGGTTTTGTGTTAGTGGGAAAGAACTAAGCTTAAGGTGTAAGCTTACTTACACTTGTAAGTTTGTAGCTAACATGATGCCACATATGGTTGTGGTGTCATGTTGGTGCCGTCCAAGCTAGCTAGTGGGGTGGGACAATGTATTTTGTCCCATCTCACTAGTTTACGGGTATTCTTCGATTCTATTTTTCTCGATTTGCGTGCCCTCGGGTCGTTTCACGAAAAACTTTTTTATAAATTATGAATCAACGTCACAAAACGAATCCAATAAAAATGTCTCATAAAAAACGGAGTTCAAAAACGTAAATACGTAATCCTAAGGTTTCCGGTTTAGTCGTAAAGGACGCCAAATTATGCACGTAAGCCCAAATTTAAATCCGTAAATTGTGAGTTCGTCAACCAACACAAAAATAAGTTTCAAAATATTATACGAGAAAATATTTCACTACCTAAAAATGTTAGATTGTCACAGCTTTTCCTCCTAAAAGGGATCAACGTCCTCGTGATCCATTTCATTTGGATGTCCGTTTCTTATTGAAATCGAAGAGGTGCGGATATTTCTTCCACATTTCATCCTCTCGTTCCCATGTATACTCCGGTCCATGCTTTGAATTTCGTCGGATCTTGACAATAGGTATCCGACTTTGTTTCAGTTGCTTTACCTCACGATCCATAACCTCTACGGGTTCTTCGATAAAATGCAACTTCCCATCTATTCGAACCTTACCTAACGGAATTTTCTCATCACTCACTACTAGACATTTCTTCAGATTAGATACATGGAATGTGTTGTGAACACCATGAAGTTCTAGGGGTAACTCTAGTTTGTAAGCCACCGGACCTACTCTAGATAAAATCTTAAAGGGTCCAATATAACGGGGATTCAATTTTCCTCGTTTTCCAAATCTTATAACGCCTTTCCATGGCGATACTTTCAACATTACTCGGTCACCCACTTTAAACTCCATTGGCTTCCGCCGCACATCCGCGTAACTTTTCTGTCTATTACGGGCATTCAACAACCTATTCTTAATCTGAACTATCATCTCCGTAGTCTCCCGGATCAATTCCGGTCCCGTGAGCTGGGTATCCCCAACTTCACTCCAACATACAGGAGATCTACACTTCCTACCATACAAAGCTTCAAACGGTGCAGCCTTAATACTAGAATGGTAACTATTGTTATACGAAAAATCTGCTAACGGCAAATGTTTATCCCAATTCTTACCAAAGTCTAACACACAAGCTCTCAACATATCTTCCAGTGTTTGTATCGTCCTTTCACTCTGCCCATCAGTCTGGGGGTGATAAGCAGTGCTCATGTCGAGATTCGTTCCCAAAGATCTTTGGAGAGATTTCCAAAAATTATATGCAAATCTAGGATCTCGATCTGAAATGATCGATACAGGCACTCAATGCTTGCATACAACATTATCAAGGTATATACGAGTCAGCTTCTCCAGTGAGAACTGCTCTTTAACCGGAATGAAGTGTGCTGATTTGGTCAGTCTGAAGACAATAACCCAAATCGAGTTGTTTCCAGATGATGTTCTAGGAAGCTTGGTGATAAAGTCCATCGTAATTCGCTCCCACTTCCATTCAGGAATCTTTGGCTGTTGAAGTAGTCCTGATGGCTTTTGATGTTCAGCTTTGACTCTAGCACAAGTCAAGCATTGAAGAACATACATAGCTATGTCAGCTTTCATATTCGACCACCAGTACAACTTCTTCAAATCATGGTACATCTTATCAGATCCCGGATGAATGGAATACTTAGATATATGGGATTCTAACATAATCAAGTCTCTTAAGCCTCCAAACTTAGGTATCCACATACGACCTCTTAAGCATTTCACTCCATCAGCTCTAACCTCTAAAGGATCTCCTTCTCCTCGGAACCCTTCATTAACAAAATTTTCCTTCTTACAAGCTTCTATTTGCGCATTTCTAATTTGCTCAGGCAAATTATTGTGCACGGTCAAGACTAGAGAATGTACCCTGATAGGCTCTCTATCTTTCCTACTTAACGCATCGGCAACAACATTGGCTTTTCCTAGGTGATATTTTATATCACAATCATAATCACTTAACAACTCTATCCATCTTCGTTGCCTCATGTTTAATTCCTTCTGGTCGAGAATATACTGTAGGCTTTTGTGATCGGTGAATACCGTACACTTGGTGCCATACAGATAATGTCTCCACAACCTAAGAGCAAAGACTACAACTCCTAACTCAAGATCATGAGTGGTATAATTCTCCTCATTCTTCCTTAATTGCCTAGAAGCATAAGCTATCACTTTCTCTCTCTGCATCAAAACAGCTCCACAGCCTCTAAGAGATGCATCACAATACACTACAAAATCTTCACTCCCGTCGGGTAATGATAAGATTGGCGCACTACATAATTTTTGCTTCAATGTCTGAAATGCTCCATCTTCATCACTTCCCCAAACGAAAGGTTTATTCTTCTAGGTAAGCTTAGTCAAGGGTTTAGCTATCAAAGAAAATTCTTTAATGAATCGCCTATAATAGCCAGCCAATCCTAAGAACTGTCGCACTTCCGTTGGCGTTGTCGGTGCAGACCAATTCTTAATAGCTTCAACCTTTGCAGGATCAACATGAATTACATCTTTGTTAATCACATGACCAAGAAATTGCACAGAATCTAACCAGAAATCACATTTCGAAAACTTAGCATACAACTTTTCATCCTTCAATAAATTCAAAACAATCCTTAAATGTTCTCTATGCTCATCTTCATTCTTAGAATAGATCAGAATATCGTCAATAAACACAATCACAAATTTATCCAAGTAGGGCTTGCACACTCGATTCATTAAATCCATGAAAACCGCAGGTGCGTTAGTTAACCCAAATGGCATTACTTGAAATTCATAGTGTCCATAACGAGTTCTAAATGCAGTTATAGGAATATCTTCTTCACGGACGCGAAGTTGGTAATATCCAGACCGCAAATCTATCTTAGAATACACACTAGATCCTTGCAGTTGATCAAACAAATCATCAATCCTAGGTAAAGGATATCGATTTTTAATTTTCAACTTATTCAGTTCCCTATAATCAATGCACATACGGAAAGATCCATCCTTCTTCTTAACGAACAAGACGAGCTCCCCAAGGCGACGAGCTCGGTCGAATAAAA
Source organism: Glebionis coronaria (assembly GCA_025667525.1). Taxonomy (NCBI): domain Eukaryota; kingdom Viridiplantae; phylum Streptophyta; class Magnoliopsida; order Asterales; family Asteraceae; genus Glebionis; species Glebionis coronaria. Next base: position 12,919 of record JANFOE010002554.1, on the reverse strand, counting down.
CCTTTATCAGACAACTCCTTAAGTTGCTCAGATAACTCCTTTAATTCAGAAGGGGCTAATCGGTAAGGCGCACGTGCCACCGGTGCAGCACCAGGAATTAAATCGATTCGAAACTCTACTTGCCTTATCGGTGGAAGTCCGGGTAAATCTTTAGGAAATACCTCAGGAAATTCACAAATAATAGGTACATCTTCCAATCGTTTCTCCCTAGACTCATTCCCGGTCACTTGAGCTAAGAATAACTCACAACCGTTCCTGATGTACTTTTGGACTTTAATACATGAAACGATCTTCAAACGGGATTCACCTCGACTACCATCAATTACTAACGTCCTATTCCTAAGAGGAATCTTAACTTTCTTCTCTCCACATAAAATAGTAGCATTATTCAACGACAACCAATCCATACCAATAATAATATAATATCAAAACTACCTAATTCTATCAACATCAAATCAATCGGAAAGGAATGGTTTAAGAGATTTAGAGAGCATCCTTCTAATAGCTTATTAGTTTTCACTAATTTACCATTAGCCAATTCCACCTCGTAACTGGTACTTATCTCAACAGGTTCAACGTCAATAAGGGCACTAAATTTAGTGGATACAAAGCTCCTATCAGCACCCGAATCGAATAAAGCAACAGCATAATGATTGTTGAGTAAAAACGTACCGGTAACGACATTCGGATCCTCTTTCTTCACCTCAATTGTTCCAAGTTGATAGATACCACCCTGGGGGTTTCTTCCAGGTACAATCGCTTTCAACTTGGGGCATTCTGATTTCCTATGACCTTCTTCATTACAGTTGAAGCAAATGGTTCCCTTCTTACACCTTTCAACCTTGTGTCCAAGCTTTCCGCAATTTCGGCACTTCCAGCAGTCGCCAGCATGCCTCTTGTTGCCACACTTAGGACATCTATCATCGTTGCGCGGAGTGTTGTTGGTAAGAGCATTTGCATTCCCCTTTCTCTTGTTCTGACGGCGATTGAAATTCTTCCTATTATCACCTCTATCTACACGATCACCGTCTCCCTTTCTTTTCTCACCAACACGGGCTTCATCTTCCCTATCCTGAATTATCTGTCCAATGAGTTGGTAAGCCATTCGAACAGCATCATTAATGGTCAGTGGTTTAGATGATGTCACGTCCCCCCGGATATTCCTGGTCAACCCTTTAACATATTGTTCAATTCGGATCTCTTCGGGTTCAACCAATCGAGGACATAGCAAGGCCAACTCATGGAATCGATTCGTGTAACTATCAATGTCCACACCTTTCATTCTCAAATGAATCAACTCTTGTTCTAGCCTAATTATCACACTACGAGGACAAAACTCCAAAGTCATCCACTTCTTGATTTCAGCCCAAGGAGTAGCATTAGCAGCATCAAGACCCATGAAAGCAATTCTCCCGTTCCACCAAGTCAACGCACGACCTTTAAGAGTAGCCATAGCAAAAGTCACCTTATCTTCCTCCTTACACTTACTAATCCTAAACACCGATTCAATCTTCTCAATCCACTGGCTTAATCCTACAGCACCTTCAGTTCCATTAAAAGGTAGAGGTTCACACTTCATGAATGTCACATAAGTACAGCCACCAACTTCAGGTGCATTAGTTCCAAGTCCTCCTACATTTCCTCCAGCATTAGCATTCACATTATTAGCATTCACATTCACATTAGTACCGCCAATTCCACTACCGCCAGCTCCACTACCGCCAACTCCACTACCGCCAGCTCCACTACCGCGAGCTCCACTACCGCCAGCTCCACTACCGCCAGCTTCATTATCGCCAGCTTCATTTCTAGCATTTGCCATAAATTCAGTCATAGATGCGGTAACTTGCTCCGTAATAATCCTACGTACATCATCCTCAGTCACAGCCTTCTTGGGCGGCATAGTTCTATAATTTCACAATTTCAAAGTATTAAGCATTCACCCAACAAAGGATTCATATAATATGGATTGAATTTATAATCAAGATACAAATAAGGCACAATATGGAATTCAAGACAAGATACATATTTCATTCGATTTGAAACAAAAGTATTGTCTTAGTTACATCCCATATCAAAGTTCTAGCACTATACACACTCAAAATTCGTGCCAAGTCTACTACTAACAAGTCGGTTCAGTCAAAGCTACAAAAGCACAAAAGATACAAAGGTCACTACTAAATACAGACTGGTCTACTGAGAACCGCCAGATGGTCCATCATCCATCGTCTTCTGAATCTTCGTCGGACGATCACTAGACACATCTTCAGCTGGGCGCTTACGGATCACTCCTCTTTTAACCATGTCAGCATAAAATCTACTATTCCATCCCACGGATATATTCAACTCCTTCTCAGCTTTCTCACGCATCGCACGAGCTACACACAACTGAATCTCCATAGAATTCACCTTTCTCTTCATTTCAGCAAACTCCCCACTTTCCAACATCGATAACCTCCTAAAAGCCTCATTCAAACCACGTTCTACATCAGTCAAATCCAAACTAAGCAATTCTCGCTCTTTCTCGCCAACCTTAGCCTTCGACTCCAAATAAGCAACCTGAGTATGAACAACACCTAATCCAACCTCTGTCATACAACCCTTAACACGGGAAGCATCTAGATCATGTCTCAAGGCCCATGGTGCAAGACCATCAATATGAGTAGCTTCTCGAGTACTAGACGACTCTCCTATCTCACGTCTACGAGTAGCTATAACATCAGTACCATCAGGTGCATCGTCATCCTCATCCTCCTCTGATTCAGAATCAGATTCAGACGATTCAGACATTTCATCCCTAGGTAGCTCAACCTCAGAATCAGACAAATAAACTGGTGGGGGAAAAGGCTCGCCCTTTGGAACATCATAAGGGTAAATAAGCTCGGCTTCCTCATCATCATCGACCTCAACATCTATACCTACATCCTCCTCAACATCCTCGTCGTCAATCTCGTCATCTAAATTATCTAACCCAATCTCCTCATCATTCTCAATATCAACATCCTCAATCTCATTCCCTACCGAGTCAACCTGAGGGGCAATCTGATCTCCTAGTCCTAACTCGGGCTCGGGATCCTCAAATGGTTCCTCCTCATCATCCATATCATAATCTACTAAGTCTAAATAAGGATCATCATCTATATTAGGTTCGGGAATAGCATGGTTTTCTACAGGAATATTAGGGTCAGCCATGACAATCTGCATTTATATATATATATATATCTCGTATTAGGATAACATACTAGTTAAACAATTACATAATGAAATCACGATATATACATATGTATAAATTAAATTATATATATATCAAAATATATATCTTCTCAATAGGGCTTGTTGGTAACGTCGGAGATCTCTGGCACCGTTATAGTCAAAAGATTTTTCAAATATTTTCTTAAATGTTCATTGTCAAAAGATTTTGAAAAGTTTTGTTCAAAACCTTGGTTTTTAAAATCTTTTGTTCTCTATAACGAGAGCTCTGGTACCAAACTGTAACACTCTCAATTTTCGTATCGGTACAGCGGAAGGGTCTTTTAGAGTGTTACGGGATAGCACAATAACTCCAATCATAGACAACACATAAAAATGGTTGTACAAGGTTCAACATACATTCATTCGATAAAAAGTTTTAAAGTGTACAACAGGTCCCAAATTATACAGGTCATTAAGTTTACAAAACATAGATCGAATGAACATTTTTAATATTATGTGGGCCATCAAAGTCGATCTCCATCCGGATTACCTTCAAGCACCTGAGATAAAAACATGCAAAAATCATATCAGCGAATGCCGAGTGAATTCATAGAGTTTAATAAAAACCGTTATATAAAACAATCATTTAAAATCAGAACACAAGTATATTATCGGAAGTAAGTCCTCATATTGCTAGTCAGGCAATATATAAATCAAGCATACATCTTAAACCGTCCATGAGATCCTAGTCTCTATATTACCATGATAGGTAATATATTCATCGTTATTAGCGTCGTATCATATCGGATATTTAGATTATATAGGATTATTATTAACCGCATGACATTGTTACCTTAGCGGGCCGCGAACCCGACAAACAATTTGCCCATCTAAGTTAGCGTGTCGTCACAAAAATTACGCTACGGAATCTTCTCATACATAAATTCGCTTACCGTCAAGGCGCGAACTGGGGTGATCGTCCCCAAATAGTACTATCAAATGCATAAGCGTCTACCAAATCCCGGTAGTTCACAATTCATGCTAATGGGACTTTAAGTGACATAACCTAACTACTAATAATCCTTTTAGTCTCGTTTATAGGGTCATAGCATCATTCGGGTCCATATCATTAAGCATACCATCGGGACTACTTGTGTTCTATTTTTATCAAAATCTAGCATGTTATCTCCCTCTCGGGTTTACAAATCATTTTATAAAACATTTAAAAGAGTGCGAGGCTATGAACTCACGTTGATAATGAAAGGCGGATTATCGGCTACGGGCGTGCTTCGGTCACGGAAACCTATATAAATAATAATCGGTCTTAGACTTTGTCCAATGACTTTTATCAAAATAACAATATACATATGATGATTTTGTACATATGATGATGATCAAGTGGGTTTATACATCCTTGTTTACTTATTTTAGTGTTTACGTTTTGGTAACTTTTTACTAGTTTACTAGTTTTACCTATTTACCAATTTGAAGTCCATTAAGCTTAGTATAAGTTCTTTAACTTGTTTTGATCCATCTTATACTTATATTATCAGTATCTATACTTTCCATGTTGGGCCCAAATGGGTTAAGCCCAATAAGTTCTTTTTATAAGTATTTATCTTATTTAGTCCAATTATTAGTCCAATATGCTTACTTAGCTCGCTAATGTCCGTATGTCCTATAGTTCGGGTTTTATCGGTTTTTACTTGTATTAGTTACTTATATATCAGTATATGACTTTTATAAACTTTACATTAGACGGGTTTGATCTTCTAAGTTTTAATTGGCGAAAACGTTAATTTTACGGCAATAGCCGAAAAAGTCGTAAAAATCAAGTTTATAGTTTTTATTACTTATAAGTATTATTCCACTACCATTTATACAATTTATCCATTTAATTAACCTTTTACATATTTATATAAGTAAGTTTCATAAGTTAGTGGGTTTTTATATTACATTTTATACAATAAAATTTGAGTGCTTATATAATAATAATAAACATTAATTCTCAAAATCTGATTTTTATTTTCATGTTCACCATTTTTATCATATCTAGAGTTATATAATGATTTAGAAGCTCATTTTTGGGTGACATGTTCTTCATATTATGTGCTACATTTAACTTAGTTATAGCTACTGCTCATTTTAAGTTTATCTTGCCTTAACAGTCCCTATAAAACTGCTTATTCAGATTAGAACACCCAACTTGTTTTGATCATATCTCACTCATTATATTGATTCCATTGCATGGCCAACTCTCACATGTGTATAACATCTTGTACTTACTGTAAATGGATCATACCATGCAAGTTTATCAGTTCAAGTTTTAGTTATATACTGTTTTTTATACAGCCAACTAAATACGCATGATTTTAGCCTGATTTCTTATAGTTATTAACCTTTTTAAGCATATCTATCAACACTTGATCCCCACATAACATTTTTATCATCATATATACATCATATACATATACAAAAATAGAGAAAATACATTTTTTCTTTACAAAAATAACAAGAGAAAATGGAGAGGATGATCTTCTTTACCAACCAAGTGTATTTCTTATTTTTGGAAGACAAGAACTTGATGAACACCACAAGTAACTCCAAGATCATCAAACACCAAGAACAATAGTTGAGAAATCAGCCCTAGGACACAAGCAAATCACCTCCAATGTTGTTAATATGGCCACCAAATGATCAAGGCTTCAAGATAACTCCATGATAGAGCTAGTAAACATGTATTTCATGGCTAGAAAAGATCAAAAGGGGTGTTTGTAGCTTGAATATAGACAGGTAGGGTGGGAGGTTTTGAGAGGATTTGTGTTGGTTTGCATGTAAGTAAATGGTGGTGTGAGTTAGTTGCTAGTGGTTTTGTGTTAGTGGGAAAGAACTAAGCTTAAGGTGTAAGCTTACTTACACTTGTATGTTTGTAGCTAACATGATGCCACATATGGTTGTGGTGTCATGTTGGTGCCGTCCAAGCTAGCTAGTGGGGTGGGACAATGTATTTTGTCCCATCTCACTAGTTTACGGGTATTCCTCGATTCTATTTTTCTCGATTTGCGTGCCCTCGGGTCCTTTCACGAAAAACGTTTTTATAAATTATGAATCAACGTCACAAAACGAATCCAATAAAAATTGTCTCATCAAAAACGGAGTTCAAAAACGTAAATACGTAATCCTAAGGTTTCCGGTTTAGTCGTAAAGGACGCCAAATTATGCACGTACGCCCAAATTTAAATCCGTAAATTGTGAGTTCGTCAACCAACACAAAAATAAGTTTCAAAATATTATACGAGAAAATATTTCACTACCTGAAAATGTTAGATTGTCACAGCAACAGTCATGTCATGACATGTATGGGTTTTTAACTGTCAGCTATTTGGCCACTAGAAATGTTAATGTATATCTTATGCTTATAATAAGCGCTAAGTTTCTCACATGTATTGTAAATTTCTTATGTAGAAAGTTAACTTTATATCCACTTGTTAAGTGTATAATACTCCAATGTAACAAAATTGTTCTTAATTTTTGTTTTTTTTAGCTACTCCGTAATTATTAATACTGCTATGAATAAATGTATATTAAAATTATAGAAGTCGGTTTGTTCTGTTCCGATGGATCAGTTTTTGGTTCAGTTTCGTTTTTCGAGTATTCTTCTCAACACTATATTCTAGAGTCATTTAAGGATGGACTTGTCTCACGCTAACTTTTACTATAATGTTTAAACATTAAGAGGTCAAAAGTGAAAAAGACAAATCTAATATGACTAAAGAAGAAACACTGGCATACAAAATAGTACTTAAATGGTCAAACTTTTTAAAAAAACACGAAATTTTTTGAAAATTTACACTACAATATTTTTGCTCGGAGTCAGATGACCCTTGTGACCCCCCCCCCCCTTCCCTCCGCCACTGGTAACAGCGGATCTTTCTTCATAGGTTGGTTATTTCTGATGAGCAACTATATGCTGTTGTATTAAGCAATTTTTTCAAACTCGAGTCAACTCGGCCAGGTCAACCGGTTGACCCGGTTCCGGCCGAAAAAACAGGTCATATTGACCCGTTTTCCGGCTGAAAAACGGGTCATATTGACCCGGGTTTTCATATTTTCGAAACCCGACTAGACTCGCCGGGTTTGGGGTGACCCGGTTCTTGAGACCCGGCCGGGTTTCGAATTTTTCAGGTTTTTTTAAAAAAAATATGTAGAATTTACGTATTTGCGACGGAATTTATTTTTATATATTATATTGGTTGGTAAACAATATATATTTTCAATATACGAAAGTTTCTATGATTTATATATATAATTTTTGGTAATTATTAATATAAAAAAAGTTATTTTTTTTAGAAAACCGAGTTAACCCGGATCGACCCGTGTTGACCCCGGACCCGGTGACTCGACCGGGTCGATTTAAGACCCGGGTTTCAAAACATTGGTATTAAGGGTCAAGAGAAAGAAGAATTTGAAGATTCTTTGTTAAATTCAACAACAAACGTTGTGTATAAAGTAGCTTTATTTCATATTTAAACAAAAAATATGTACTTTGTAAGGCGGACATTTTATTACATTTTATTTCTTCTTACCATATTATCGTTAATTTCTTTTTGTTATTTATTCCCTCTATAAGTACGTTACATTGTTTATAATTCATTGAATGATATTAAATGATTTTATGGTGTTTAAGAAAATCTTTATAACATATATGATTTTAACACCTATCTTTATAGTTGTTTTGACGTATTTTAGATTTCTCATAATAGAGGCTTTGAAGTTTAGTTTGAATAAATAATATATTTGAAGTCATGCCGATTAAGCATGCATTAAAAAACAACTATACTAAAAAAACGTCCAATAACAAACATTATGTTTCAAAAGAATATAAACAAATGATTACACAAATAAAAAAGTTAAACAACAAACACAAAGCCGACTGATAATGCATTGAAAGCCAACTATACTAAAAAATAGATTTACAAAAAATTATTTACTAAATAAAAAAAAGTTACAATCTGAAGTCATACCCATCCATCGGACTGGTTTTGCCACTAGTATGTATATACATATATATATATATATATATATATATACATATATGTATATATATATATATATATATATATATATATATATATATATATATATATATATATATATATATATATATATATATATATATATATATATATATATATATATATATATATATATATATATATATATATATATATATATATATATATATATATATATATATATATATATATATATATATATATATATATATATTTGCGTTCATGTAAGAATTGACCTTAAAATAAAAACAATAACAACCAATTGAAAACAAACAAGTGGCATTTTTAATTTAATGGCTGTAATTAAAATTGAAGCTTGAAAATAAAACAAAAAGGGCGTTTAAGTAAATTTCATTTCCAGTTTCCACCAAAATAAGTTACTTTGATTCTCACTTTATCTACGAACCACCATTTCAACTTTCAAGATCCAAAAAAAGCTTTACCCGAAAATAAAAATAAAATTTAACGATACCCAACAAATCATACGTTATAATCCCGAAGGGCCCATGTCACAGTTCGATTTTTATGACATAAGTAGCTAGTGTGGGTATCAATTTCGAGTAAATACCAAAAAAAATATTCGTTTTGAAAATCGCTGAAATCTTGTTCCAAAATCTTAATATTGTTGATCTTGTTGAAATATTACCACTGCAAGGGGACTGTCTCAAATTTCCAACAAGTTTCCAAATATGTTTATCATTTTTTATCTATAAGAATTGACGATGGTTTTGTAGTTTTGCAAAATTTTGACTATCTTGTTGCTATATGTGTATATAAATAATTGTATTTGTTTTACTTTTAATATTAGAAAGTTGTTTTGCAATTTTTTTGGTTCTATCAATTTTATTTTATCATATTATTTAATACGTATAACTTGCCTCATTCTAATTGTTTTATTTTTTAAGACGTACATTACTTAACTTGGTAGACCAAGTATTTTTCGAATACGAGTTCTTTGGATTTTTTTTGGTTCTATATTTTTTAGATATGTACTAGTCTAATTTTTTTAGTTGGTTATAGATTTTTTTGAATACATATCAGTTGAGTTTATTTAGTTTGTTATTTAGTTTTTTCGAATACGTATCGCTTTTCTTTTTTATTTGGTTTTGTATTTTTTAGTATATAATGTTTTTTTTACTTTGTTGTGTATATTTTCGAATACGTATCACTCTGGTCATTTTTAGATGGGTTTGTATCACATGAATATTTTTTAGTTGGTTGTGTATTTTTTGGATACGTATCACTTGATTTTTTTTGCTAGATGTATATATTTTTAGATACGTACCGCTCGCCTTTTTTTGTTGTGTATCACATGAATATTTTTAGTTGGTTGTGTGTTTTTCAGATACGTATCACATGAATATTTTTTAGTTGGTTGTGTATTTTTCGGATACGTATCACTGGATTTTTGCTCGCATTTTTTAGTTGTGTATCACATAAATATTTTTTAGTTGGTTGTGTATTTTTCGGATACGTATCACATGAATATTTTTTAGTTGCTTGTAATTTTTGGATATGTGTCACTTGGTTTTTTTTTGCTGATTGTATATATTTTTATAGATACGTGCAACTCGCGTCCTTTTAGTTGTGTATTTTTTTCATATACATACCACTTAAATATATTGTAGTTGATTGTGTGTTTTTAAATAAGCATCGCTATAGCATAATATATGGTATGTGTCACTAACAAATTTGATAGATATGGGTACCACATTTCAGTAACTATATTTATATAAAATAAAGATCAGACGACATTGACTTAAAATAGATAAGTGTATCAAAAAAAATATAGAATAAATACAAAATAAAAAATGCTAAAGTAGATGCTAGAATGTAGATAGGAGGATACAATGGGCGTTACTTCAAAATTTAAGTTGACGTATTTGCCAATATTTTTTTAGTATTTACAAAAGTGCCATCTAATTTAATATGAATAAATCATGTCATCAAGGTATCATCTTTGGTGCATCTAACGGTTGAAATCGGTTCTTATTATTTTTATTTTAAGGATGGTCACCACAATGACGCCACTCTCTCTCTCTCTCTCTCTCTCTCTCTCTCTCTCTCTCTCTCTCTATATATATATATATATATATATATATATATATATATATATATATATATATATATATATATATATATATATATATATATATATATATATATATATACATATATATATATATATATATATATATATATATATATATATATATATATATATATATATATATATATATATATATATATATATATATATATATATATATATATATATATATATATATATATATGTATATATATATATATGTATATATATATATATATATATATATATATATATATATATATATATATATATATATGTATATATATATACATATATATATATATATATATATATATATATATATATATATATATATATATATATATATATGGTGAGGTTATTTTCAGAATCAAAAAAATTTACAGAACTGCGAGAACCATAATCAACCAATTAGATTTTTTTAGATAATTATTTTTATTTATTAATTCAAAAGGGTATAGTGGTAAAATTGCATTTTTATTTTCTTATTATATTTTTTAACAAAAAAACGTTTGTTTTGTTCCTAACTTTTAGGATTTTTTTTTACCTTTTTTAGTTCCAAACATTTAAAAAGATACCTTGTTTATTAAAATAAATTTGCATATATGCACTAGTTGTAACTTAAGCATTTGTCCTTAACTGTCTTCATGTATATTTTATATATCATGAAATACACGTGTTGTGTAAATTATTAGAGATTGAAGATTATATATCTCATTCAATGAGAAATTGATGGATGTACAATAATCTTTTTTAAAATATTGTTAATTATATACATGGCCAACCACATCTTATACAACATTTGCTACAAACTTAAGTCATGCACATATTTTTGTCATCCTTGTTAACCAGGTAGGCATAGGCATAATCTTGAATCGTGCACTTGTATTTTCAATGTCTTTCTTCAAATTTATGCACATATATTTTCATCGTCTTAGGTCACTAACAAGAACAACATGCACATGTATTTTCATCGCCCTTTATAGGTATTTTCATCGTCTTAGGTAACCGTGGTAACAGTACTCATGCCTACAAAAACAATTAAAGAAAACAATTATTTAGCCATAACTAATAAAACAAAAAATACGACTTAAGCTTTCTAAGAATTTTTTTACTATAAATGTAAATGTTAACAAATAAAGCATTGCATCAATACACATCTTAAAACAACAAACCTACCAAGTGTGCACATGTATATCTATAAGTCTAGTTATCATATAATAACCGATTGGAGATACTATTTTTGATTTTGTACAACTCAGAAATTCAGATAACAAAAATAGATAAATAAGATTGAGCTAAAATTATATATGCACATGTATACTAATAATTTTGTAACAGAATCGACAGGTGGATAGATAAAATATATAGAGCCACAAAATATTAGTCTAGTGCAATGCTTTAATAAACAATAGAGGTTTAAGAGAAAACAATATTGCATGTAAAGACTCGTGAACAAAATAGATCCTCAAACCCAACTAGCTAATTTTTGCATTTCACATGTATATGACATTTAATTTACTATCTATATACAGTTTTTGATTTTAAACACTAATGCAATTAGACTTAAACTAAAATAAAATTCATTGAACAAAATATGTGTGTGCACAACTGCACATCATGTCCTCGTGATATAAAAGAAGTCAACATATAAAGTGTTATAGTTTATACAATAAGACTTATAAATATGTTATGGAAAGAATAAAACACGTCATCAATTTATTACTAGTACAAAGAAAGCTACCGTATAACATTTAATTTTTATAAACAAGATCTCTGGTTTTTCTTAAAAATATGAATAGATTTTTAAAGACAACAAAATAGAAAGCACAAGATCTTGGGTACTTTTATTCTTCTCAAACAAAACATCGATGTATCTTTATAGAATCAAGAGAAAATATAACATGTTCGAAACATCAAGATTTCTGGTTTATTCAGGTTTTCAACAAGATCAATAAAAGATCTACAAATACTCATAATCGATCTTTCAAATTATAAAAGGATATTAGTTTTAAACCTACATCTAGTAACCCTACCTTCAATCTTATAAAAGACCTTTTGTTTCTCGAATAGATACCTCATAATCGGATCATCTTCATCTTCGTTTTTGGGCGACATGATTTCAAGGACATGGTGATTTTAATATTTTTGGCGACCAAGACTTGAAGAGACAAAAATCTTTATGGTTTTATGGTGGCGGTTAAGAAAGGATTCAGAAAATAACCTCATATATGTTATGGGAAATGAGAGTGACACGGTTACCAGGATTTGGTAACTAAAATTCCTTTACTGCCCCTCCAGCGATTTTAGAATTATTTAAAAACTATATTGATATTACAAGAATGCCATAGATCACTGTATCCGTTGATCAAAAACTTTAATGGCTAAGCTTGGTTCTCGCAGTTCTCAACTATATATATATATATATATATATATATATATATATATATATATATATATATATATATATATATATATATATATATATATATATATATATATATATATATATATATATATATATATATATATATATATATATATATATATATATATATATATA
>JANFOE010002553.1:152500-225058 GCA_025667525.1 Glebionis coronaria | reverse complement strand
TGTATATATATGTATATATATATGTATATATATCATAATATATATATATATATATATATATATATATATATATATATAATATATATATATATATATATATATATATGTAATATATATATATATGTATATATATATATATATATATATATATATATATATATATATATATATATATATATATATATATATATATATATATATATATACATGTATTTATATATATATATATATATATATATATATATATATATATATATATATATATATAATATATATATATATATATATATATATATATATATATATATATATATATATATATATATATATATATAGATATGTATATATTATTATATATATATATATATATATATATATATATATATATATATATATAATATATATATATATATATATATATTATATATATATATATATATATATATATATATATATATATAGATATATATATATATATATATATATATATATATATATATATATATATATATATATATATATATATATATATATATATATATTATATATATATTATATATATATATATATATATTATATATATATATATATATATATATATATATATATATATATATATATATATATATATATATATATATATATATATATATATATATATATAATATATATACGTATATATATACATATATATATACGTATATACATACTAGCGTCGTAACCCGCCCAACGGGCGGGGTCTTTTTTTGTTGTTCTTAAGGGTTTATGGTTTCTGCTGTTTTAGTTTATTGAATTTGTAATTTAACTTTTAGTGTATTTTAGTTATAGCTTACGCTTAAGTAATTAAAAATTTATGTTTGAAAATGGATATATTTTTAATTTAAAATTCATTCCGAATTTAAAAAAAGGATTCTGAATATTTAAAATTTTTAAAAGTTCCGAATAATATAATTTGTTAAACTATGGGAATAGTGGATTTTTTTTTTGTTTTTGTTACAAGTAAACTAAAAGGTAAGTAATTTTTGATGGCTTTAGTTGCATTGAGGTTTTTTTTCATGTTTTGGTCGTTTTTCCGGTAGCTCTTCAAAAGTTGAAAAAAAGAATGATTATGGTTTATGTTTAAGCAGAGAACCTCCAATCCTCTATTGTTTTTTGCTCTTGTTAGTGCAACATATAGTTTTCTGTGTATCAATATCAGCTGGTGTGATAGTTACTGGTGTTGCCTTTTATTAATCGTCATTGTCAAGATTAAATATTTACATCTACGTAAGTATTCAAATTTTTAATACCTATATTGCATCATATTTATATAACTATAAAAAAACATAAAAACATAGAACTTTATATTAGTCCAACAATGTTAAAAACTTTTTATTACATTAACAATTAAAATAAATAAATAAACTTGCATTATATAAATGTATTTTGTTATTACATTATGTATAGTTTATTTTACATAGATAAAAAACCCAATGATATCTATTGGATGTAAACCGGCCATTAGATACTCATTCTAATAAAATTAGGATCTTTTAAGGCTTTTTTTTACTATCTAAATTCGAAAATTGTTATCAATCAACTCGATGTACCCCCTCTTTGTCAAGGAGGATTTACATTTTAAGATTATTAAATTTTAATGTTAATTTAAAAATATAATATTTTCATTTGAAATAATTTTTTTTTGTTAAAAATAAAATAATTATATATTTTTTTAAGAAAAATTCGGATAATTTGAGTATTCGGGTCAACCCGAGAACCAAACCAAATTCAAATTTGGTCGGTTTTCGGGGTTGACCTGAAAAAAGCACACACACAAAAAAGAATGTACATAAGCTTTTGAGAATCAATTTCAAATTCGACCATGGGTCCTAAATAGAGTCAAATTTGTATTGTTAACTCAAATGCAATTTAAAAAAATATTAAACGTGACTAAAACTTAAATACAGACCGAGAATCAAAAAATCAAGTTTGGGCACTGTGTTTAAGGTCTACAAAACGTCGCTCCTGAAATGCAATTGAGTGGTACTGTTAAGTTGCAAAAACTGCTATATCGTCCATAAGTTTACGCCATTCAGGTCTTGGTGAGTTTGGTGGGCTCATTCCATGCTCAAGAGTAGCTGCACAAAACCTTTGAAGTGTTCTAGAACGCAAATGTTCCTCAATAATTCTCAGCTTTGCATATGTCTGTCATGGCTGAAACTACTTTTTTATCATCTTGTAATAAGATATGGGCCACAAAATAGCCAAAATTAAACGGGTCTGTGACATTATATCAACTTTGGTTTAATAATGTAGGTGGATGAATAACAATATGTCTTTGCCAAATCATTATGAGACATAAATAATACATACCTCCGCGTGTGAGAAATGATTGGGAGGATGCGTTTTTATTTTTAAGTAGCCGGGGGGAGCGAAAGGGGTAATGCGCATTCGTTGAGACAGTATAACTGATTGGATATTTAGTAAAATGGGTCAGTTTGAGAAATGTTGGAGTTTGATTGACGAGATGGAAAAAGAAGGGAAAAGATGGTGGTGACGGAGGTTCGGAGGCAGGTATCTAAAATCAAAAAAGCTTTTAAGCAGCAAATATATATATACTCTTTTGAAGAAGCTCACCAAAACAACCTGATAACTAAGATTTTCCCAGTTAAAATTATTCGTTTAAGTATGTCTCTTCGAATTGAAAAACTTATGTTTAATGTGTGACTCAGTTGAACTTTGGTGGAACAAAGATGTGTCGTTGTAGTTTTTAAAATAAAAGGTGCAAAACAATTAAAGTAAATGACTTAAAAGTAAATCTAAGTCTAATCAAGTAAAGGGTTGCAAGTATTTAAAGCGCGCGACTAAAACTAAAGGGCAATAAAGTAAATAACGCAAACTTAAATCTAACTAAGGCAAACTTAAAACGCAACTAAAACTAAAACTTAAACTAAGGCAAATAAACTTAAAGTGCAATTAAGAAAAAGGCGGGAAAAATAAAGCTTAAAATGAAAAGGCAGAAAACTAAAAAACTAAGATTTCCCTATCCGGAATAAACTCCTATTCGGAATAAATGCTATTCGGAATATCTGTCACCTATTCGGAAAGATTAGCCCTATTCGGAATATTTGTCTACTCGGAATGATTGACCCTATGCGGAATAAACCTCCTATGCAGAATAATCCTCTATTCGGAATAGCTGTCCCTATTCGGAATAAAGTCCTACTCGGAATATTTGGCCTATTCGGAAAATCCAGCCTATTCGGAATATCAAGACCTACTCGGAATAATAAAAGTCTATTCGGAATAATGCTCCCTATACGGAATATTGTCACCCTATTCGGAATGTGAGCCTTACTCGCAATAAATTGCTATTCGGAAGTCCTATTCGGAATATCCAGTCCCTATGCGGAAAACCTAGTCAATTCGGAATAATCACCTTATGCGGAATATCAAATATTTCGCATGGACTAGCTTAGCAAAAACCTTTATACGGAATAAAGATTATTCCGCATAGAAAACTCAGAGATCCCTTACTCGGAATAAACGAAGATCAGTACCTGGAAAGGAAATAGCAGCGAAGAACACGGACAAAGAATGAAGCACGAATTTTAGACAAAACAAAGCTAAAATAAACGCAAGATTAAATCAAACAAGCAAATAAACAAATAATGATCATAAACAATCAATCCAAAACAATAAAACTCACAAAACTTAATCAAAATAATCAAAACCCACTTAAATAAATCAACCAAAATCAAGAACTTTAACATAAACAAATCAACACAAAGATTAAGAAAGGAAGAATGAGATTAACAAGATAAAGATAAAGCTTGACAAGAATTAAAAAGAAAAACTTACTTGAATTAAATGGTAATTAAGGTGCAAGACAAAGTAATTAAATGACAAGTATTTAAATTGACAAGGTAATTAAAGCGTGGAAGGACTAATTGTCACGATTAGCCAACAAAAACAAATGCTTAACAATCTAAACTATTTATAGGGGAGGATTAAGGAAGCTTCCTCCCCTCCTTCATTTCTTGTTAATTGCGGGATTAAGTCCCTCCTTCATTTAATCTTCATTAATTGCGTCATTAGTCCTTTTCTTCTAATCTTTCTTTTAAATTTGGACTTTAAGGACTTGTGGCTCGGGATATCTTTTGAACTCGTCTTTAATTTCTTCAATAAAATAGACTTGAGTTTCTTGGCTTTTGATAAACTTCCGTCTTTTGACTTTTTCTTCGATAAATCTTCAGAATCGGTCTTGGACTTCCGTTCTTTTTCCACTCTTGACTTCTCGACTCCGTCTTTCATCCTTTTCTTCAATAAAAGTCAGTAAATGCCCGTGAATGTCCGTGTTTTCTCCACTTTTCACCTTTTCATCCTAAATCACAACAAAAACACAAACCACGCATAATTCCGACATAAAAGACATAAAATACACGTTTTGGTCCGGTTATTATTGTAATTAAGTGGTAGAAAAGATGGGTGTTTACACACCTATCAAATCCCCTACACTTGGCCATTGCAATGTCCTCATGCAATGCATTAGTTACACAGCAAGATTACACTTTTCATCATAATCAATCCACGTTGGCCTTTATTAAAGAGATAGAAAATTATAAAAATGCAAAGCAAAGAAATTAAAAGCATACCTTGGGTTTTGAAAATGTCATGAATAATCATCATCCTCAACTTTTCACTTTCTCCAAACCAAGCTTAAAAACGAGATCATTGTTATTATAAGTTAGTAAACTAACACGAACTCATGTGGGCCAATTATTCACTTAGACTCCCTTATTCCTATGGGTATCTCTTATATTTTATTATTTGTCTTGAATGTTCACGAAGATGCATTGTTTGACTTATTTCGATAATTATTTAGTCTGAAAATAAAGTGCACGATTTAATCAATAGTTAGCTAAAGGACCAAATCTTTTAAAACTGCTTCTCGGGATATCAAAAAGTTCATATCTTGGCATAACTTGGTTCGCGATTTGAGACCTTTCTCGGGCCGATATTTGGCAGCGACTTCATACTTCAAATCTTGAGAGACGTTCATGAAATAATGGTCTTCTCTTCATAATTGGAATTTCTTCGCTTGGAATTTTTGAGAGATTCTTCATATATGGACCACGACTTCTTCATTTTTCTCCAATCTTTATTTTGGATTTTGATATACAACGATCCGCCTCCTTTATTGACTTGGATCTATTTATCCTCATACCTTGTTAGGGTCTTTTTGGATACACTTCTCCATGACTTTTTGGGAGTTTTTGCTTTTCGTCGTGTGTCTCGATCCTTCATATTGATTTTCGATAAATGATTCTTCACATCACTTTTGGATCTTTAGCAACAAAACATAGCCCTCATGCCTTGTTAGGGCCTTTTCGGACTCGCCAATCTTCGCGCCCCGCTTCATAAGTT
The DNA here is from genome assembly GCA_025667525.1 of Glebionis coronaria. Taxonomy (NCBI): domain Eukaryota; kingdom Viridiplantae; phylum Streptophyta; class Magnoliopsida; order Asterales; family Asteraceae; genus Glebionis; species Glebionis coronaria. Next base: position 219,652 of record JANFOE010002553.1, on the reverse strand, counting down.
ATGCCTTGGCTATGAACTCTCGTCATTACCGAGCAACTTTTAAACGATCTGGGGCTAGAAGCTAAGTAACTTTTCAAATCGTACAACCTTATTTATTAGCAGATAAATTTATTAGCAAGCGATGGGAGAATAGGCTTATAATTAACTCACATAAATTCATGAAAGAATACCGAACTTATAATTGGCTCTATCATCTCTCGTTCTCCACAGTTTAAAATCTCAAGTAATGAGACTCGTGGATACTTAGCCTATTAAATCAAAGTTTTGGGTTTTCGAGTCGCCTATAGGATCTTGCAAAATCTTAGACTCTTTCAAGTTTAGAAATCGCATTTTAAAGTTCCCTTGATAAACGACTCTCTAGGATCATTTATAGGAACTTGCGAAAAGTTCTTGTTCTTAACCCGTGAGGGTTAAGACTTTCGCGTTTTATAGCTCCCTATATAAAAGCCTAGCAAAACTTGACTTAAACATGTTAAGGATACTAGCTAGAGTAAACTCGGATTGAGTCAAAAGATTCACAACGTTTGAAAATTAAAACCACTTATTAAACATTTATTCTAGCAAAGAAAGAAAATAACCATACAAAGGTAAAAACTAATAGGCCAAAATAGATCAAAAATTTTGAAAAATGTCGAAAAATTGACTTTCCGGTAAAATGAGGACAAATACAAGGAAAAGACCACTTAACTTCGATAGAAGTCCCCCCTACACTTAAGATAAACATTGTCCTCAATGTTTAAGCATGTGGGAGTAAACTCCCCTACACTTAGGACATTGTGCACGTTGTTTAAATCTTGCTAAGGAAAAGACCACTAAAGAGATTCCTATTTTAATATTGAGAAAATATAAAATAATGAATCGAAAAGATTTTAGGATAGAACCGGGATAAAGTAGAACATGGAATCACGGGTCGTCAAGAATCGTCAAGAGTGGATCATTGAAGCTCGAATCCCTGATTAAGAAGTGAGGAGAGGAAAGCAAACCAAAGGGTCCCCCTACACTTATGGTAAAGAAAGCAAAAAGATAGATGCATGGGTTGCCTCCCAAGAAGCGCTTGGTTTTTGTTTACCGAGTCGTTAGCCTGACTCGACCTTGATCATCAACAGAAGTAGCATGAAACAAATCCACCAGGATCAAAGACATAGTTTTCATCCATCAATAAGCAAGAGCTTAAGGCGAACAAGGCAAGCCAAAAGAGAAGTGGCAAGGTTCCCTTAAGCAGTGATGGAGCACGGTAGAAGCAAGGATGAAGTGGTGCAAGCATGTCTTCAATGGTTCCAATGATATTTCCTTTTATTTCATCAGGTGGATACTGAGATGGCTTAAAGACTTCAATATCGGGATCGAACACCTTTTCCTTCAAGGGAAAATAACACTCAGGCTCAGCCGAGTGTGAAGAAGATCCGCAAAGAAGCACAACCTCGTCCTCAGAAGAAGGACAAAGAGGTGTCAAATCGTATGTGCAACGGATTTCGGTGTCGACCGGTTTCTTCTCCTTTGACAAAATGCTCTTCAAATCCAAAGTAGGATCAAGACGATAATCTTCAAAGTCCAAGGGAGGAGCATCACTCTCATGAGGGAAGTATGTGTTGAGAAATTCAGAGAAATCTTCATCAAATGAATAATCGTCCAAAGTAGGATCGAGTGATGGTGGAGGATCTTCATCATGTGAAGAATCGCTCGAGAGAGTATCAGCCTCATCGAAATCATCGAAAGTGGGCAGCTCGGGATACTCAGAAGTACAATCAAAATCATCCGAGTCTGAGCTAGAATCATCATCATCATAAGCATCGAAGACCGGTTGAGAATCATAAATGGGAGAAGCGTCCAAAGTAGGGAGAGAATCATCCACATCATCTTCAAAGAGTGGATTATCAGTGGAAGACTCGAATAAAGGATTATCGTAGACGGTAAAGTCATCGAGCACATTTATCATATTCACTGATTCTCGGCCTCCAAAGGATTTTCCTGTAAGCTTCCCCATTTTAAAAACTTTAGAATCATCCCCGACTCGTAGGATTAACTCACCTTCGGCCACATCTATTAAAGCACGTCCGGTTCTCAAGAATGGCCGACCAAGTATTAAAGGAATACGAGGGTCCATTTCATAATCAACTACGACAAAATCGACCGGGAAGGTAAATGTGCCAACTTTGATAAACACGTCTTCGGCTATACCAACGGGGTAAGCGAGAGTGCGGTTTGCAAGTTCGAGAGTCATCTTTGTTGGAATGAGGTCGGGCAATGATAGTGTTTTCCAAACACTCAGTGGCATCAAATTAATACTAGCCCCGAGATCAGCAAGGGCAGTAAATTCTTCAGTTTTGTTGAACACGCAAGGCAACACAAAACGACCGGGATCTCCAAGATTTTCCGGAAGTTCTCTAAGAAGGACTGCAGAGCAGTTTTCATTTAAGCGTGTGTTGGCGAGTTCAATCAGCTTCTCCTTCTTGCTAAGCAATTCCTTGAATGCTTTGACAAATTTCGGCATGTGGCAAAGTGCTTCAACAAGGCTAATGTTGATGGTCATTTTAGATAGCATATCCACATATTTCGATACTTGGCAGTCATTCTTGGTTAGATCATTGGTCTTGCCTATGCGAGAAGGGTATGGGATTCTAGGTTGATAAGGGTTAGGTGAAGGTGTAGTTGGTGAAGGTTGTGATGTTGAAGGGTCCTTCCGAGATACATCGTCATGACGAGGCGGAGACGGTAATGGTGTACTATCACTAAGTGTAAGAGGAGTAGGGATATATGGTGGTGGAGGAGGTGTAGATGATGGTGGTGAGTCAGGTGGATTGACAATGGTAATTCCACTACGCGTAGTTATAGCACTCACATTAGCTCGCGGATTAGTGACGGTGTTTGAAGGTAGAGAACCCGAAGAAGAAGAAGGTTGAGCTTCGGGCAAGAAACTAGCCAACAGATTCTTTAATTCAGTTGTTTGAGTGATGAAGGAGGATTGAAGATTATCACGAACCTCGGTTCTGATGTCATTACCTTGCTTCAAGATATCTCCTTTCAAATTGATTATTTGGCTCTGTAGATTCTTGATTTGCTCACCTTGAGTTCTCATGATGGTGTCAACATCGGGATTAATGGGTGGGTGTTGTTGGGTGGGTGGTTGATAAGGGTTAGAAGCTCTTGGTGGGATTTGGTTGCTTCTATTGTAGTTGTTGGCGGGATTTTGGTTTTGAGGAGAAAAACCGGGTGAAAGGTAATTGTTGGAACGGTAGCTCAGCAGATTTCTATCCCCTTGTTGTCTAGCTTGGTAATTTTCCGGTGAATAATTACCATAAGCAGCATACACATTTTCCGGATTTCCTTGTGTCGAAGGAAAATCGGTGTATGAGTGAGGACCGCCACATGTTTCACAAGGATTAGCAACCGCTTTAACTTGTTGTTGTTGTTGGTTTGAAGCGAGAAGCGTAATACTTTTGCTCATTTCAACCATCATGCGGGTGAGTTCGGTCATCTCAGGGTTTGCTGAGGTAGAAGAAACATTGAATCTCGTGTTGTTTCTAGAAGAAGCAGAGGAATCCCAGTTCTTATGATGAGTAGTCATGTTTTCAATTAACTCTCTACACTCCTCGGGTCTCCTTTTCATGAATGTGCCACCGGCGGCTGCATTGATCGTATCACGATCTCGAAAAGTCAATCCGTTGTAGAAAGTATCGATCAAGGTGACCGGAAGCATGTTGTGGTTTGGACAACGGTCGATCAAGACATTATATCTCTCCCATGCATCAAAAAGAGATTCATCGGGATCTTGCATGAAACCGCTGATCTGATTGCGAAGGCTTATGACCATGGATGGTGGAAAGTAGCGCGACAAAAAGCGTTGAGTCATGTCATCCCAAGTGTGAATAGAATTCTTCGGGAGACGATCAAACCATTTCTCGGCATGATGTAATAGAGTGTGTGGAAAGAGTTGTAGGCGAAGCTCATCCATAGTGGCACCAGCCAACTTCATGCTTTGGGTGATTGTAATGAACTTGTCGAGGTGTTTGTTGGCATCATCATCAGGCAATCCTCTAAATGGGTTTGTTTGTACTTGCTGAATCATGTGGTGCTTCAACGAAAACTCAGGAGCGTTGATTTGCATCGGCGCAATCGGTCCTCCTCGTCCAAACATGGTTGGTTGACAAAGTTCCTCCATGGTCCGAAGATCGGGCTGTGGAAGAGCATTGTTGTTATTATTATTATTGAGGTGCGGTGGCATGTTGTTGTTAACACCTGCCATATCTAAATCTTCTTGAGGCTCGGGCTCTTGATAATTAGAAGATCTAGTACGCATACACCTGAAAATGCAAAAGAAAACAAAACCAAACACAAAGACAATATATATACACAAGAAAGATAAAATCTTTTTGGATTTTTGAAATTTTTAATTTTTATGGTTTTTATGAATTTTTTTAATTTTTATGATGTTTTTGAATTTTTTATGCAAGAAAAATAACGTTCACAAGTGAACGGATCCCAAAAAGCAACGTGTCTCTCACAAAAACTGTTGATCTTTACGAAAAGAGCCGGCAGCGGCGCCATTTAATAGCTAAGATTTTCCCAGTTAAAATTATTCGTTTAAGTATGTCTCTTCGAATTGAAAAACTTATGTTTAATGTGTGACTCAGTTGAACTTTGGTGGAACAAAGATGTGTCGTTGTAGTTTTTAAAATAAAAGGTGCGAAACAATTAAAGTAAATGACTTAAAAGTAAATCTAAGTCTAATCAAGTAAAGGGTGCAAGTATTTAAAGCGCGACTAAAACTAAAGGGCAATAAAGTAAATAACGCAAACTTAAATCTAACTAAGGCAAACTTAAAACGCAACTAAAACTAAAACTTAAACTAAGGCAAATAAACTTAAAGTGCAATTAAGAAAAAGGCGGGAAAAATAAAGCTTAAAATGAAAAGGCAGAAAACTAAAAACTAAGATTTCCCTATCCGGAATAAACTCCTATTCGGAATAAATGCTATTCGGAATATCTGTCACCTATTCGGAAAGATTAGCCCTATTCGGAATATTTGTCTACTCGGAATGATTGACCCTATGCGGAATAAACCTCCTATGCGGAATAATCCTCTATTCGGAATAGCTGTCCCTATTCGGAATAAAGTCCTACTCGGAATATTTGGCCTATTCGGAAAATCCAGCCTATTCGGAATATCAAGACCTACTCGGAATAAAAGTCTATTCGGAATAATGCTCCCTATGCGGAATATTGTCACCCTATTCGGAATGTGAGCCTTACTCGGAATAAATTGCTATTCGGAAGTCCTATTCGGAATATCCAGTCCCTATGCGGAAAACCTAGTCTATTCGGAATAATCACCTTATGCGGAATATCAAATATTCCGCATGGACTAGCTTAGCAAAAACCTTTATACGGAATAAAGATTATTCCGCATAGAAAACTCAGAGATCCCTTACTCGGAATAAACGAAGATCAGTACCTGGAAAGGAATAGCAGCGAAGAACACGGACAAAGAATGAAGCACGAATTTAGACAAAACAAAGCTAAAATAAACGCAAGATTAAATCAAACAAGCAAATAAACAAATAATGATCATAAACAATCAATCCAAAACAATAAAACTCACAAAACTTAATCAAAATAATCAAAACCCACTTAAATAAATCAACCAAAATCAAGAACTTGAACATAAACAAATCAACACAAAGATTAAGAAAGGAAGAATGAGATTAACAAGATAAAGATAAAGCTTGACAAGAATTAAAAAGAAAAACTTACTTGAATTAAATGGTAATTAAGGTGCAAGACAAAGTAATTAAATGACAAGTATTTAAATTGACAAGGTAATTAAAGGTGGAAGGACTAATTGTCACGATTAGCCAACAAAAACAAATGCTTAACAATCTAAACTATTTATAGGGGAGGATTAAGGAAGCTTCCTCCCCTCCTTCATTTCTTGTTAATTGCGGGATTAAGTCCCTCCTTCATTTAATCTTCATTAATTGCGTCATTAGTCCTTTTCTTCTAATCTTTCTTTTAAATTTGGACTTTAAGGACTTGTGGCTCGGGATATCTTTTGAACTCGTCTTTAATTTCTTCAATAAAATAGACTTGAGTTTCTTGGCTTTTGATAAACTTCCGTCTTTTGACTTTTTCTTCGATAAATCTTCAGAATCGGTCTTGGACTTCCGTTCTTTTTCCACTCTTGACTTCTCGACTCCGTCTTTCATCCTTTTCTTCAATAAAAGTCAGTAAATGCCCGTGAATGTCCGTGTTTTCTCCACTTTTCACCTTTTCATCCTAAATCACAACAAAAACACAAACCACACATAATTCTGACATAAAAGACATAAAATACACGTTTTGGTCCGGTTATTATTGTAATTAAGTGGTAGAAAAGATGGGTGTTTACACACGTATCACAACCCTAAAGTGTTCCAAGTCATTTTCTTTCGAGATGTATTAGAACATTACTATTTTATTAGCAGTCCACAATTAATATCTACAAATAAGGAGTAATTAAACTTTGGGCAGATATCCATCAGTAGATCCTAATGCGAAAAACAAAAACGTATAAACAATCTTCTCAGCTGTCCGAATCTCCTTCGCTACAATCACATTCTTCAATCCACCAACATTCACCTAACAACAAATCGCATGTTTCATAGTTACAATCACAGGAACAAAAATAAAAGTAACTTCACTTTAACCTTAACTAACTAACAATATTAATTCTTGAAGCATCAGGTGTCCACGGTTCAACTAATGAAGCAAGACGAAAGATGGCGTGGCAACCGGAGCAAACAGTGAATAGTAGCATAAAATCAGTAACGTTATCAGATGTGCGAATTCAAAAGTGGACGCGAGAGTAGGCAATACAAAATTGGGAAGCAAAAAGGTTAAGTTGGATGGCCACAGCCTTGAATGCAAAACTTATCTATAACTATGAAAATAAAGTAGCAAGAATTATCAGAATAATAAAAAAGATTAAATAGTTGTTACCACCCACTACAAAATTTAAAGTGAAGTTACCTATGGGTTTGCTTAGAAAATTTGCAGCCCTCGTTTCACTCTCTCCATCAAGTAATCCTTCACATATATATCCTTGTTCGCTTCTTAACCTTTATCCATTGCCACAGTTCTAGAACCTCCATCATTAGTTTCTACCCAGGTGGACTCTGAAGCTTAGCTTTCTTTTCATCACAATAGCAGCTCACCCAGATGAATGGCTCTTATCATGTTCTTTTCCTAAGCCTCCTTCAGAGAATGTCCATAAGAAATCTAATGTTTGAGCATTCACTGGAAATGGGTTTCTTGGAAAGATATAACACCCATTCTAATAATCTTGCTACCTATTAACAAATCTACAGAAGTCATCTAAAATAACAAAACCCACTAATTTGACCTGACCCGATTTCGCCTATACATGTATAATCTAAATGTCAGCTTCTACTCTTAAGGTACAAAAATAATGCTCTCAAGTTCCAAAGTTTGCCTATGTGTTTAATTTTGGACTTGAAATTCATACTATCATATAACATTTAATAATTACGAACTGAGCTGCTACTTCATCAAGGCTGATGTAACATAATTCATTTCCTTATTGCACTTATTAAGTACTGGCGCAAAAGCAATACTTTATCTCAAGTTCGATTTTTTTGAGCTAATACGCAATACAAGTGTTATATATAAGCTATTTTAGGTTGATATACCAAAGGAAAGAAATATTCATAGTATTTGAAGATGAAGCTTACCAAGCTACAGAAATCCAGCTCGACTGAGCCAAATCGCTAAAGAATGTGTTTGACCCACTCACCCTCTTCTGCCCCCAAACCCGCAAATCGGACCAGAACTCCTGTAAGTATCATGTAATATAATTAAATCGGCTTATGAATATAATAGAAATTGAATGGATTATAAGCGATCCATATACAGCTCGATCTGGAATAGCAGTGTTCCCTTACCTGGCTCAGTATGAGTGAATATCTAATGTGCCACCATTAGCTCATATATATGTGAGTGCCATTAGCTTATTCTCTGGTGTTAAAGTCTTTTAATACTCTTTGACCTTACATAGAAAAACCAAACATCATCTATAACTACTTAATATGATCAAAACATATAATATTTATAGCAATCATAAATCTTCCATTCGTTTATTGAACACAATGGAAATTTTACTAAGCACTTAAAAATAGCTACTCCAAACATAAAGTAACACATGTTTTGTAGAATAATACCATGAGTTTGGTTTCTGTTTGGGGCTCTTTTCTATAGGATTTAGAAATTTACTCTAAGCTCCAATCACAACGATAACTCATCTTTTGTATGCGTGCAACTCATGTTGGTAGTAATTTAGTTTGTTCACATAACCACTGATTAATTTGGTGCACTAAGAACAAAAGATATAGGTAAGCTTGGAATTGCACGATGAAAACGGGAGTGCTCGCTTCAAGCAAGGCACTGCCTCCCCGCAACATTTCCAAATAAATCCAACTGTTAGCGGCTTAAAAACTGTTTGCCACCTCTAACTATAATAGCTGAAGGTCCACATTGTTAAAACAAAACTTGTTAGATTTCGGTTCAGGGTCCTTTTAAGAGATAATACGAACAAAACCGGGTGTTCCATAAACAAAGAGTTGTATTGTTAGTGAATTCCCATGAAAATCTATCAGTATTTTTACATCCTTACCGTTCTTTACAGTTATCAGATTTTGCTTGAATCTGTGAGGATAGACATTCAACTGAGAGATGAAATAAATTTGAATCAAGCATGTCAAATGTGCTCTTTAGTATTTAGAGCAGGAACCTAATGTCGCTAGTGGATAACAGCTCATGCAAAAAAGTATAGAATCATGTCAGGAACTGACCTTAAGTTCTGCACCTGAAGCACCGTTCATCTTATCAGCAATCGTTTGTGCGCTTCACTTGTTAAATATGCAGGTAGCTTGAATTTGTCCTTCAATATCTGTTTCTACATATTCTCCCTGTTCCCTCCAAGAAATGGTGGCTATTTATGAAGAAAAATACATTCAACAAGTAGAGTTGATTGATCTTATGAAACACCAAAATATAAGATGTGACAATCCGTCAATTTATGGTTTATATTTTATTCTCAAATATTATTTAAAAACATTATTTTAATGTTATATTATGAACTCACTTATTTTTGGGAAGAAATTTGGATTTACGTCTTGAAGTAGCATCGACTACGTCTAAACCGGAGGATTCTACCTTACGTGCTTACGTTTACATACACCGTCTTTGGTGACAGTCTGACATTTCAGGAAATAAATTTATCCGTGAATATTATTTTAGGATTTTAAATTTGAGTTAGTTCATAAACTCACAAATTTACGAAAAGAGATTAGGACTTACGATTATAATTTAACGTCCTTTACGACTAAACCGGAAACCTTAGGATTACATATTTACGTTTTTGAACTCCGTTTTTGATGAGAAAAATTTTATTAGATTCGTTTTGTGCCGTTGATTCATAATTTATGAAAAAAATTTCGTAAAACGACCCGAGGGCACACAAATCGAGGAAACTAGAATCGAGTAGTACCCGTAAATTAGTGGGATGAGACAAGATAAATCTTGCCCCACCCCACAAATGGATGGCAAGCTTAAGCTACACAACACCACAAAGGTGTCAACTTAACCTTTAAGCTAAGGACACTTGTCCTTAGCCTTACACCAAAACCATTTTTACTTACAAAACTAGCTAAAAACCACCAACTCAAACCATTTACACATTTGATACATGCAAAACAACTCCCATCTCTCTCTCTACTCCCTATGAACGTCCCATATCACCACCAACACCACTATAGATCAAAATTTACACTACAAATCTTGTGTTTAACTTGCACAAGATGATAACCCTTTGAAGACTTGTTGATTTGAGGTGATATTAACATCTAAAAAGGAGATTTCATGAAGATCAAGGGCTGATTTCTCAAGGAGTATACATATTCTTGGTGATCCTAGAAGTGGTTTTGATATCTCATAAGATTGGTTACCTAAACCAAGTCTTGTTCATCCAAAATCTCATCATTTCATCACTTTGGTGGTATAAAGATTGTTCTTCCTATCCTCTTGTTATTTTGATTATGTAATCTTGTATTTTCTTTATTTATGTATATGTATATGATGATGAATGATGATTAAAAATATTATGTGGGGATTTGGTGTTGATAGATTTGATAAACATGGTTAAAAAGATGGAAAACCATAGGTAAAAAGGCTAAATTCTTGATTATAAAGTTGGCTGTATAAAAACAGTAAGTAACCAAATGTTAAACTAATAAAATGGTAAAGTGGAATCAATATACAGTAAGTACTAGGTGTTATACACATGTGAGATTTGGCCATGCAATGGAATCATAAGTGAGATATGATCAAAACAAGTTTAGAGTGCAAATCTGCCTATACTGTTTTGGACGAATTTATTAAAATATTTAGAGGTTGATTCATCAGTAGATATAAGGAATAAAATGAAGCACATATCATGTAGTTTATATCGTAAAAAGTTTAGGTCCTCTCTCATTATAGAACTCAAGATATGATAAAAATGGTGAAAGTGAAACTAAAAATCAGATTTTTGTGAAATTAAAGTTTAATACTATTATATAAGCACTCAAATAAATATAGTATAAAATATGAATTAAAACCACTAACTTATATATTAAATTTATATAAATATTTACAATGATAAATAAGTGGACATTTTATAAAAATGGTAACTTGTTAAGTTTTAAAAGTTATAAAACTATGAACATGATTTTTACGTCTTTTCGGCTAGTACCGTAAAATTAACGTTTTTCGTCAATTAAAACTTAGACGATCGGACCCGTCTAATGTAAAATTTTTAAAAGTCATATATTGATATATAAGTACTTAATACAAGTAAAAACCGATAAAACCCGAACTATATAACATACAGACATTAACGGGCTAAATTAGCAAACGACGCGAATTTTTAAGCGTTGTCTATGATGTGAGTAATGTGCTATCCCGTAACACCAACGAGTCTTCCGTTGTATTGAATTGTGTATATTTGGGGGTGTTACAGTTTGGTACCAGAGCTCTCGTTATAGAGAACGAAAGATTTTTAAAAAGCAAGGTTTTGAAATAAAACATTTCAAAATCTTTTAACTATAAACATTTTTCTAAAAATATCTAAAAATCTTTTGACTATAACGGTGCCGAAGAATTCTCGAGTTACCGACAAGGCCAGACTGAGAAGTGTTATTTTAATATATATATAACTTGGATTATATATATATATATATATATATATATATATATATATATATATATATATATATATATATATATGATGAAATTTGATTACATGATTGTTTGATGATTATTTTGATATTTATACGAGGTATTTATACGACGTAGATTGTCACAAGGAACCCTAAATCCCCTAGTAAATTAATCGAAGCTATTCTTGTAGGAATTCTAGCTATCCTAGATCTAAACCAAGTTGTGGATATTTATGATCCCAACAAATGGTTGATATTCGTAGAAATGTTGATATTAGTTGATTGTGATATTAAAGAAGAATTGGCGGGATTAAATCTGATATCAATGTCATGACGATCTTTCCTTATAGAGTGGAGTTTGACAAAACGTTACCACCTGGAAAGGTGTCATCTGATTCGTTGTCACCGAATTCTTAAATTTGAGAATCGAAAGGGTGAATGTCGCACTTGAGGCTGTCAATGGAACCATTACCCAAAAGCCTCATGCCACTAGTACCTTTCCGAGAAGTCTAATTGAATGATTGAGTCATTTCATACTAGTGACTCATTTGATAACTATTGTTGAAAGAGCTATAGGATTGGAAATTAAGTGTTTTTCATATCGAGCTTTTATTGCCCTATTAAGGTCTAAGAATAAGGTTGAAAGTATTGGAGAATGAGGTAGGATATCGCATTGAGTATGATTTGGTTGAAACATGAATAAAGTAAAATTTAACTTGTATGGAATAAGAAATTGTTAAGAGGAAGTCGTTAAGTTTTGTGATAGGATTATAAGGTTTTAATTGATTGTTGATTCGTGTTAAGGGTTGTTCCTAGGCCATTGTCCACTAATGAGGATGCTCAGTGTCCAAGAAATAAATTGAAGAAATCTTCTTCTGAATTAGGACCGATGGATCTCTCGGGACAGGTGGAACACCTAATGACTCTTGTAGATTAGTATTCATTGTGGTATCTTTTAAAAATCCCTAACTTAACTGAGACATCAGTTGGTAGGATGAGTTCTTGGAATGGTATGACATAGTGACACGTAATGTGTTACGGTACTATTTTGACTTGTTTGTGATTAATGAAAAGACTACATTTGATTGCTAAATCCTACATGTATCGATGTTATCTATATTTTATTGCTTCATCTTAATGTTCGCATTAGTGATGCAACCATTGAGCAAGTACTCAACTCGATTTGAGTTACGTTGTGGATTATTCTTTTTGAGTGCCATCGAGGTCAAGAACCTCATGATTAATTGGCTAAGCTCATTTCCTAGCATATTGTAGTTAATTCTTGGTGAGCAACTTTTCATCACTCTTTTGCAGATCACTGATTGTTTTTATAAGATAAAACAGTATCCCTTGAGAAAAATTGAATTTTCATCACTATAAGGATTATTCAAAGTGAGATTTATAAGTGATCGTTATCGAAATGAAGTTGTTTATAAAACACCTTGGAAAACTTAATTGTTTTCATAACAAAGAAAACCTTTGTAAATTTATTTTTGATTCTTATTTAAGAATTAAGCATGAAAGTGTTTATATTATAAACATGATGATAAAATTTTGACGAACTGAGTATTGCATCGTTAATCTTGAAATTTTATATAGTTGCGCGCCTACATATAATTTGGAAGTGACCATGCAAGGCTGATTAGTAGTCACCATGAAATTATTAATAAACACTAAATTTTCTTTGAAGATTGTGAAAGATTAAATTTTATGAGATCTGCAAGAAATGAAAAATAGGGACATATTGATAGGGACACCTACATATGTGCCCGTACTATTTATTCTTCTGAGTCGAATTTACTCATCTGTGGAAATTGTCTTATTTGACAAATTGATATTCCCTTCTTGTCTAATTCTCCCGTGGTGAGATTCTTAGGAAAAGTATCTGATTACCGAGTGTTGATACCCGACTGGATATATCGACGTTCCTATCATTTATTTTGATTAGATTTCATTTGAATGACCTGGGTAACGATCCGAGGAGCTTTCGAATGCGTACTCAAATTATGAAAACATGGGATATATTCATATTCGTTAAATGTTTTCGTCGGTATCTGATTTGAAATTCTCTCGCATAGATTATGCGTTGAACTTACTCTTTTTAAGGTTAGTTGTGTCTCCATATATCCTTGAATTTGTGAAGGATTATGAACTATTATTAGTCTTTTGAGTAGTTCACATCTTATCAACGGTGATGAAACTAGAAAGTTGATAATGCCAGTAGAATGAATTGATTGATTATGACATGACGACATTGTCTTAATTGATGGGAACTCGAGTAGAATTCCCCTAAAAGATAAGATGTTGATTATCAAAAGTTATTTAAATAATTCTTAATGGATGACCATATCCTGCATTTAGACTTGAAATTATACCATGAATGGTTGTGAATTAGTCATAGATATTATAATCTAGAAAGAACTTAAAATGAATGCATTAAAAGATGTTTATGTTATCTGAAACTTTAGTAGGTATTTGCTGGTGAATTACCTAGACTTTCGCCATTAAGGCAAGTTGAATTTGGTATTGATTATATTCCCGGTGTTGCACCTGTGGCATGTGCACTGTACGTCAGCACCATCTGCATTAGAAGAATTACCCTACAACTGAGGGAGTTGTAGGAGAAGAATTTTATTCTACCAAGCTCGTCATCATGAAGAGCTATGGTGTTATTATTTCTTATATTTATTGATTACCGTAAACTAGGTAAATTGACGACTAAAAATCTAAATCCACTACCCAAGATGATAGATTTGTTTGATAATTTACGAGGTTCTAGCGTATGTTTTAAAAATTTTGATCCTCGGCATGGTTATCATCAATTTCGCATTCGCGAAAAATATTATCTATTCCAGTCACAACATCCGGTACTTGTAATGAACATTATGAGTTTCACGTGATGTCGTTTGGATTGACTAATACACATGTAGCATCCATAAATTGGGTGAATCGCGTGTGTAGGCTGTAAATTGATAAATCCATGCTTGTGATCATTCAGGACTATTTGTTTGTTTATAAGAATAAGAATGAGTTAATAAATAGTTATAGACTGCCCTAAATTGTCCGAACAATGAAAACTTGTACCTTGAGTATTTAACACATGTGATTAACGGCTTAATCCTTTACATGATTTGACCGTGTGATTAATAAGATAATGGGATCTATATTGACATTTCAAAAGTTAGAGCCATTAAGGTTTAAGGTTATACCAAAAAGAAAAGTACAAATATGTTTTGACAAATGTTTCATCAAAAATAACTTTTGAGGGATTATTCCCTTATACCCAGAACATTTAACTAAACTTCTGTTTAGGGGTAAATGTTTGTATATACCTCAAGACAACCTAAGTGGGATTGAGGAAACCATTTAAACCATGACTTAAAATTTTAAACGACTATTTTTGCTTTTCAACTAAGAAAACTTTGACCAAAGTATAAACAAAGATTTTTCGAACGTTTACGAATCTTACTAATTATTTTCGATAAATCAACAAAAATCGTGTTAATTAAATTCAAATTTATTTTGAACATTTTTTTTGGACAAACTGAAAAAATTTAAAATTTTTAGGCTTGCGTTTCATAAAATTAAATATTTATTATTTAATTACTGGTAATAATTGTCGACGCTTTAGACGTCGGATTGAGTAAAATGGATAAAAATGATAACTGAGATGAAATTAAAACTTAGAAAATACGAAGAAAGAATTTTCGAATAAATACGGTCATGATATTTATTCCATCTAGGAAAGTGAACGTAATTACTGACACATTATATAGAAAGGATAAAGAACCAATTAGGACATGTTCCTTAATAATGACTGTGCAAAATAAATTGTCGAAAAATTTAAAATAGCCTATGTTTGAAAAGAAGGATAATATAGATAATAAAAGGGGTTCGTAGCTAATGTGTACCATTAGAATTGAGAAGCCAATGGCGTTAAATGTTTTAAAGGCTGCTTGTGGTTGCCTGAATATAGAGGATTTTGAGATTTAGTCATGTTGGAATCTCGTAAGATTAAGTATTCTATTCATGTCATTTCAGACTAAATGTATCTTTGTCTGAAGAAGTTGTACTAATGACAAATTATGAAGGCAGACATCGCCTCATACATTGGTAAACGTCTAACTATTGCAAAGGTCATCATCTAAATTTGATTCTATTTGGGTCATCGTCGACAGACTGACCAAATCTGCTAATATCATTCCTGGTAATGATAGATTCTTGATGAAGAAATTGACTCTTTTGTATTTAAAGGAGTTGTGTAAACATGGTGTGCCTGTATCGATCATCTCTAACAAGATCCTCGCTTCGCATCGAATTTCTAGAGATTTGCTTAGAAGTCATTGAGAACGAATCTTGATGAGAGTATTGTGTACCACCCCAATCGAAGGGACGAGGTAAAGTAACGATACAAAATGCTAGAAGCGTTGTTTTATGCTTGAATGATTGAGCTTTGGTAATAAACCGTATAATCGCTTTCCTTTGTAGAGATTATCATTGATAATTATCGTGTTAGGATCGAGATCGGATCTTGTAAGGATCTAAATATTAGAGCATCTGTAAGCAGGAGTTGGGATGAAGACACCCGACATACACCTATTGTGTGTTGGACATGTCTTTTAGGTTTAAGGTTTCTATGATGACAAACCTAACCTTGCAAAATACCCGAATCGCGAGACCTGAAATGATTGTTGAAATTAGGATCTGATTATTGACTGCTAGTAGTAGGCAGGTGATGAGATGGCATTTATACATGATCTCATCGTTCTTTTCGGGCTTTAAATGCATAAAAATGTCATAAAATACCATATATATGCTTGTGTTTGTTTACTTGTGTATTTTAGGTATGGATATCGTGAAAAAGACAAAAGATCACAAGATACAAGGAAAAACAGACACGAGAAACGAATCCGTACAAAGAACCGGGCCCTAATTCATGGAATACTCAACAAATACCCTTGAAGACTTGAAGACAAACAAGATTGATCCTCATTTATTGAAGAAATGACACTTAAAACCCTTGTATATTAATAATTACAAGTTTGGTCCCTTAAGTTTGTCAAAATTACACAAAAGGTCCTTCAACTTTGAAGAAATGGCAAGATTAGTCCCTCAACAATTTCAAATTGTCAATTATGGTCCCTCATCAAGCCAAAGATACATTGAAGACCTTTGAAGATCAACATTGTCCAAAATCAGCCCTTGAAATATGCAAAAGTGTCAAAAATAACCCTTGAAACACTTTTTAGAAAGTTTTGTGCCAAAATTGCCAAGTCTTGGAAGTTGTTACAAAGGAAATGGGCGCTGACACACTTTTAAACACAAATGCAAAAAGAAAGGAAGAAAAAGGGCCAAAACTGCCAAGTTTAGAAGTTTAAACTTAACAAACACGCGCCAAACACAAAATCCCCACTAAATTCGGATCAAACGTGGCACTGTTCACACGTATGAACCCAGATTTAACTTTTTACCAGCAAGGGGGTTTTTACAATTACCTACACCAAAACACAATTAACCTTCACACGAATCAATCCCATGCCTAAACTCACACACCCACTCACCCAAAGGGCCCACCATTCAAACCGTTTCACCCATCACATCACAACTTAGCCTCCAAGTAATCTGACGTGGCCAAATCAACAGCCTAGACTCTTTGCTTCATATCAAAGCTGAAATGAACGTCCAAGATGCATTTGAACAACTCATTCCATCAAAACGTCCAGAAGGACCAAGGGCATTTTAGAGAATTTAGTTCTAGGGTTTGTGAATAGTGTAGCCTGGCATTTGCCTATAAAAGGAGACCTCAACATGTGAGAGTCCCTTTGTTCCAGTTTTAGGCTATCAATCTTTGTAATTCCTTTTTAAGTTTAATAAAATTTGAATTTCTGAAAATTTTGAATTCTCTTTTTGATTTGATTAAAAGTTGGTGTTAGAATAGCCTAAATCTGAGTTCCATTTGATTGTTAAGACCTTCCTTAATCTTGTGGTTAAGGCACGTCTTGGTTCATAAGGTTTTTAAGGTTCAAAGACCTTGAAGTCCTTGTTTCTGATTTTGGTTTTATTTGTGTACTAACCCTTAGCCATAAGCCTTTAGCTCCTTCAAGCTTGTTGACACCAAGCCTGGGAAGAGTTCTAAGCCCTGGGTTGAGTTTGTTTGCTGTTTGTGTTGAAGACATATCATAATCAAAGCCTTGTTCTACTTTGAACATCATCAGGCTTTGATCATCTTCATTGAAGTACCTTGGTCTTGTTCTAGTTGTTGAACAAGGTCCAAGGAGCATAGCTGGCCCTCCTAGGATGTTGTGGAGGGCAGGTATAATCTCTTGGTTAAGATTCCCCTAAATATTTCATGTTTATACCTGTTTTGGATTTGGTACTTGGATTTTGAGTTCTTGTGTTTGTGCTGGTAATTTTTGAGTTTGATTGTGTTAGTTGCTACCTAGTAAGTGTTTTTGATCATTAAAATCAGTAGGTTATTAGTTAGAATCACAAGTTTCTTTGTTAAGTAGTGGATTAAAGGGTGTTTGGGTCTACTGCTTGAATTGGATTTGTGGTTTGTTAAGTGGTTGTTTATTGTTGCTAAGTGTTGGTATCTGGTATTTAGGTGCTATTGTTCATCTGTTTGTAGGTTTGAAGGTTTGAAACACATAGATTCATAAATAGGGTATAAAATCTTGAATACTTGGTAAAATTGGCTAGGATTTTGAGGACACCTAGATCTAAGCATAGGCTAGGGCTAACAAGTGCTAAACCTTAGTTAATCACACCAGGGAAGAAGGATTTGAGGCCTGAAATTGGATCAAGTGTCAAGTAGATCAGCAAAACTTGTCTGCATATTGTTCATTGCTCATCAGAAACTTTGTGTGCTTTGATCTTGTTGTTTACTTTTATTCAGTGTTTGATTCTTGTTGCTTTGTGTTTATTCATAGTTTATATAGCTTGTGTATGCTTCCTGTTAAGTTTGGTTGGCTTATTCTTGCTAAATCTGCTTATTAATTGCTTAACTGCTTATTTCCATATCTGGGGTATATCTGGCAACTGTTTGATTGATTGTGGCTTATTGTGTGAACCAGATTGTGATTTTCTTGTTGCTATTGACTCCTTGTGATTCACTGATCACAAGGGTGCCTTTGTTTCCAATTGAATCAAACCAGAACTCTCAAATAAGCTTGGTCAAATAGTCAAAGCAGTGGGAACTCCTTTCCCCTGCTAGTTGCCACTGCTAGTGTAAAATTGGGTTCAGCTTATCAATAAGCTATAATAGCTTATTCTAACCAGCAACAACTTTGATTTTGTAATAGGTGCTCATTATTTGACCCATTTGTTCATACTGGAGCATTTGGTGGGTTGACTTTAGGGTTTGACTAGAAAACCAACTCTATTGACTTTTTCATAAGTTCATTTGTGCTTATTCTGGCTTATTGGTTGTGCTTATTGGATTTTTGTTGATTGATTTGGCTTATTGAGTCCATTTGTCATCTTTTGCAAGTTGAATCAAGTCCTGAGGTGCCTTATTTCTCAAACCCGACTATTTTGTCGTTTTGTGAAATAATACTTTGCTTATTTCTGGCTTATTGAGTGAGCTTTTTCAAAAATTCTTTTTACAGATCTCATAAGCATCCTAAAAGAAGGTTGTGTGTCAAATCAGAGCTTATGGCATTAGCTTATTGTTTAATGGGCTGAAAAGCCCAATAAGAATAAGTTGTGTGCTTAATAAGCTGTGATAAGCTCATATTCAGCTTTTGGGCCTTTAGAGTTTTGTTCTTAGAATTGAATTTTGAGTCAGATAGGGCTTTTCCAAGTCAATTGGGCCAAGTTTGACTTTTTGGGCCCAAAAGCCCAACTTCATTTCCCTTTGTAAACATCTTTGAATATTGGCCAAAACAGTCCTTGAACTTTGGACTTCAACTCTTTAAGCCCTTATGTCTTCAAATACTTGGCAAGATTGGTCCTTGGTGTCTTGTTTTGATCTTTTCTTCGTCTTTCTTCAGATAAAACCCTCGGAAACTCGTGTTTTCTCCAAAATGTATCTTATTTACTTGAAACACACAAAACACAAATACAGGCGTAATTCTGATATTTTAAAGTTAAATATAATGTATTTGGCTGTGTTTTAAGTGGTTTTTAGGTTATAAATGATGAGTGTTTTCACACTTATCAACTCCCCTCCACTTGACCATTGCCATGGCCTCATGCAATGCGGTATTTAAAGCTCTAGAGTGCACTTTTCGCATGGCCATTTTATGATTTAATAAACTATATTATACTACATGATGCATGATTTTGATTTTCAAGAATGCAATGCAACATATAAACTCTATTTATTTATTTTTGTATTTTTCTTGAAATGATTTTGATGGAAATAACTCATAAAGAAATCAAAGACTTTGATTAGGGCTTTGATACCATGAACACTTATCATCCTCAAGTTTCACTTTCCCCATACCAAGCTTAAAAACAAGATCATTGTTATCCATAAGTGAAAGTGCATCAACTCATTCATATATATTAATTGTGTAACCATTATACCCCCACTTATTATGCCTATAAGACCGGTTATTATTTGAGCAAATTGCTTTTGGGCAAATTTGTCATTATTTAAAGCGTGAAATATAAGAAGTGTAAAATCTGAAAATAAGGAAGCACGGTTTTAATCCTAAGTAACCATCTTATCCATTACTCAAAAAACCGCCCATAATTGATATAAGTCCGACCCAAATTAATAAGTCGTTCGTTTTATGTGTAAAATCCTTATTCCATGCATTAATAAGTAGCTACACACTCGCTAAGAAAAGAAAAATAAAACTCACGCAATAATTTATATCCGCCGCCTTTTTGAGACCTTGGATCTTCAATCCCGCAACCCGTCAAGATAATAATGGATTGGAGAAACTATTAAATCCCCGCAACTCTCGTGAGAGTAATATTCGAATTCAATAGCTACTATAATTAACACTTCACTGCCCCTCTTGGGAGTCTTGTATAATTCTTTTTTTTTCTTTTTTTTTCTAGCCACTCATTTTTTTCATAAGCCGCTCTTATTTTTCTTTATTCCTCACAAAGAAAGTTGAAAAGAATAAAAGGAAAAACACCCGCTAAGTATTAAGCATGACATAAGTCTAATACACATAAAACGTTCTAACTTAGAATCTTAAGACGTACTTATACCAACCACGAAGGATTAGTCAAAAATGCATAAGAGACTACAAACCAATTAAAACCGTTCTTGATTATTTATTAACATATATACATGTGTTGACAAGAAAGTAAAGGTTACGAAAGGGGATATAAAAGCCACAATTAATTAATATGAGGTTTATCTAGCCCTTTACACTTACTTCAAACTTTATCGTCTCTTGTTCTCCATAGTTTAAAATCTCAAATAATGAGACTTGTGGATGCTTAACCTAATAAACCAATGAAGGTCTACATGGTTAAGGCTACTAGCTAGAGTAAGCTTAAATAAACCAATGAAGGTCTACATGGTTAAGGCTACTAGCTAGAGTAAGCTTAGATAAGCAAACTCGGGTTGAGTCAAAATATCCATGGCGGGCCTAATATGTCAAAGAAGTCTAAACTTGTTAAACCATATCCTTTACTATATTTTTTTTCTTTTTATATATTTTTGAAGAACAAAAGAAATAGAATATAATGCAAATGTGTTACGCAAATGAGAAATGATTAATGCAAAAATTATGAATGCATATTTTTGGTGGACAAAGTAGATCAAAAATTTGAAAAAAAATGTTTGAAAAATTAATTTCCAAGTTATCATGAAGATAAGGCAACGGTCTAGGTAAGGTCACTTCGATAAAAGACCCCCCTGTACTTGAGATAAACATTGTCCTCAATGTTTAAGAGTATTGGAGTAAACTCACCTACACTTATGACATTGATAACTTTGCTTAACCCAAGCTAAGGAAAGAGACAACTAAAGTGTATTCATTTTAAGCACAATGTGTTGAATATCACAATAGCAAAAACTAATCGAAGTGAACCGGATACACGGGCCTCCTCCATAAGCTCCATGAATGAAATGAGAGAGAGCAACCCTTGAAACAAACACCAAAAGACGAAGAAAAGCCACCCCTCCACTTCAACTCTACTATAACACCCTTTTATTAAACCTAACCTATTTAGATCTACTCTACGTTTTCTAACTAGTTATTCAATGCTTGATTTTTTTTAACCCTAAGTCTTTAGCTCGACTCGGTCCCGAATTAGGTTGTCCTTGGGGAAACCATCATGGAGAATAAAGGATATCCACTTTGAAGCACATCTCACATGATACACTCAAACTTAGCACGTTGCCATTTACTATAAGATTTACAATATCCGCCTCGATAAATGGAACGGTCCAACGTGTCTCAAGTTTGTCCATCATACAAAATCTCTCAAATAGGAAGCACACCAGGATCAAATACATAGTTTCCATCTCGAACAACTCCAAAGTAGGAAACATCAACAAAGTAAGCTCATACGAGAAGCACATATCAATAGAAGTCACACTCTTAAGTGGAGTAGATGAAAACCAATATTTCCCAAACATACGGATCCTAGGGTCAAAAACCTTTCCCTTCATGGGAAAATAAGAAGATGAACTCGTATCAACCATACACGATTTCCCTTTAAATATCAAAGCATCATGAGACAATGAAGGTGTAGAAATCAAAACATTCGTAACAAGTATATCTATGTGGTTCTCCTCATCATCATCAAAAAGTGGGGAATTAATTTGCATTGTTGTTTCACCACAATCATTTTGGCGCCGCTGCCGGGGAGGTGTGTCGTGATTAATTTGCATTGTTATTTTTAATATTAACCATAAATAGTATTTGTATTAGTAGAACTCTACTAATACGTATTATCGGTTTTCTTGGTTTTTCTTGTAAAAATATTATTACTATATTGTATTAAGTATCACAATAAATTCACAATATCTCAATGAAGTTCGTTTCCCAAGGAGGGTAAATGAGCGGTAAATGAGCGGTAAGTATTGAACAAATGACTTTAGAAAAAATCAAGTGTTAATGACCCAATGAAGTTCGTTTCCCAAGGAGGTATATGTGTGTGACTAAGATGTACAAGATTTGAGATTAATATTTGGTTTAGAAGGGGATGAGAAAAGAAGATGACGAAGACGTAAAAATAAAAATTAATACTACTAGAAAGTTAAAACGTAAGACCTTAAAAACCACCAAAATAAAAATTAATTCTAAAAATTACCAAAAATTCACCAAAAATAAAAATAAATATACTAAGAGTTTACTAATGATCAAAACTTTTTCAAACCTTTTAAATAATTAAATATTCAATTTTTAAATGCTAATTAAAGCCCTAAAAATCAAATAAATTATCAAAAAGCCCAAAGAAAGATTTTTCAATTGGTAAACCTCTAAATTGACCTAAAAAGATTAAAAACTATTTTTAGAAATTTTTAAACTAATAAAAACTATTTAAAATGATTTAAAAACTATTAAACTTAAAATAATTATAAAAATTAATCTAAAAGAGATAAAATTATTCTAAAAGTTGCTAGATTCCTATTTTAATGTATTAAACCTAAGAAAAATATAAAAATTTGAAAAATGTGAAATTTGAAAAATAATAATAAAATAATAAGAATCACAATAAATTCACAATATCTCCAAAAGTGTGAAAACACAACCTTAATTGGGATTTCATCACTCAATTATTGTATTCGAATCTCAAACAAAAAGAAAAAGGCAAAAATAGATAAATACTTTCGTGAAGCTCGATTTTGAAAAATACAAACTATAAGGTGGGTATAAGGCGGGTATTATAAAATATACCCTAAGGAAAAAGGCTCTTAAGTGCTTCGCGCCGCCTCGTTTCCCCGCTTGCTTGTGAGTATTTTGAGATTGAAGGCTAATCGAGGGTTTTGCCGCCCAAAGTATTATTACGTATAATATATTTGTTTAGTTTCTTTGTGATTAAAACCTCTTGAACAATTTGGTTTTCACCAAAGTTCTAAAGTCATTCGAAGGCGTTCACTCCACGTGATCGTTTTCATTCCTTTGAGGCTTCTTTAATCAAGAGTTTGATTCGAGGAGAGATTTTGTAGATTGTTGTCTAAGAAGATACACCAAAATCCAAAAAAATTAAATATCATCAAAAACACAAAAAAATTGAAAATCCACAAAACACTCAAAAAGAATCTTCTTTGCTCACCTCCCATTCTTCGTGAAGTTTATGATCACTCGTAATCAAGCAAAACGAGCTCGTAAACGTCTTCAAAAGCAAGCCAATCAAGAGACGTTGATTGTTGAACAACCTCCAATTGTTTAACCTATTGTAGAACAAGAAGTCGTCATGGCTAATCGTACTATGATGGAGTTGCTACAAGCACCCACCGAGGGTTTTGGAGAGGCTATTGTGATTCCTGCCATCCTTGCGGAGAATTTCGAGATTAAGACGGGTTTAATGTCGATGTTGCAAGCAAATAAGTTTAGAGGTCACGAGAAAGACAACCCGCATTACCACATTAGGAATTTTAATCGTCTCACCGCTACTAGCAAGTTTAAGGATGTTCCACATGACGCCATTAAGATGATGTTGTTTCCATACTCGTTAGATGGTCCCGCAAAAATTTGGCTCGAGAAAGAACCGCCAAATTCGATTTTGACATGGGCCGATCTCGTTTCTAAGTTTGTGAACAAGTTTTTTCCACCATCTAAAACAACACATTTGAAAAATGAGATTTCACGATTTGTGCAAAGAAATAATGAAAGTTTTTCAATGGCATGAGAACGATTTAAAGAAATGTTACATGAATGTCCACACCATGATTTTACGGAATTACATCAAGTTGATACTTTTTATAATGGGCTTAATGATCATGAACGAGATTATTTGAATGCCGCCGCGGGTGGTAATTTTTTGTGCAAGACGACAAATGAGGCTTTACAAATCATCGAGAATAGATCTAAGGTTTATAGCCCTCGTAACACATCGAGTGTTGCCAATTTGGGTTCGTCATCATCGTCACAATCATCTCATAGCATTAATGCCTTACATGATGAAGCTAATGAGGAAAATCGATTTTTTGATAGATTTGCTAATCTTATGTCCCATTGGAAAGCTCAAGAAGCTTCAAATTCCTCTTCGGTTAAAGCGGTTGCTAAGAGTTGTTTGTCGTGTGGGGGAGCTCATGATCTTTCCGAGTGCATTACCGCGGATGGTAACACTTCGAGTGCTTATGTAGCAACGGGAACTTACAACCAAAACGGTCAAGGTTCCCGCCCAAATCAAGCTCCACCAAATCAAAATGTTAACAATTATCGAAACAACAACCAAGGTAATTACCAAGGCAATTCACGTAACTACAACAAGGGGAATTATCAAAATGGGAATGGACAAATTTCTAATCAAAACCAAAACCGTGATTTTCAAAACACTACACAAGGTTTTCAAAATGCTCACACTAAAAATTTGCAAGGAGAATTTTTGGATTATGCTAAAGCAAATGATGCTAAATTTGATAACATGCAACGTGAGATGATTAGCTTAAGATCCGAGTTGAAAAACGAGCTTAAAAATGAACTTGCTAATGAACTTAAAACTCATGCAAATAAAATGGAAGGAAATGTCCAACGTCTTCAACAAAATCAACAAAAGATGGAATTAGGACAACATGAGATTAAGCAAGAGTTATTAAAAGCGGATGCTAGGCAATCAAAATTTGAGGACCGAATGGCTAAGATGTTTGAAGCAATCATGTGTAAACCCTCTTCCTCGGGTGGTCTTCCTAGTGATACCATTGCAAACCCGAAGGGAGAAATGAAGGTTATTACTACACGAAGTGGTAAAACTTTCAAGGAACCAATCTCTCGTCCAAGTACTTCTACGGAGAAGGAAATCGAGAAAGAACCCGAGGTGATGGTCGAAAAGGAGCACATTACAATCCCACAAAGTACCGCTCAAACCACACCTACGGTTGAACCAATACCAATTGTGGAACCCGAGTTTCCAAGGCCGTTGCCTAATGACCAACCCACACCACCTTTACCCTACCCTTCGAGACGAAACAAAGAGAAATTGCAAGAACGTAACAAACAACAAATCGAGCTTTTTATAAAAATGTTTCAACAAGTGCATTTTGATGTGAGTTTAGCCGACGCGTTGTTGTATATGCCTCGTTTCGCTTCCACTTTTAAAAGTATTATGAGCGATAAGGAAAAGCTTTCAAAGCTTGCTAATTGCTCTTCGGTTTATCTTAACCGCATACCGGAAAAAGTTGGTGATCCCGGAAAGTTTCTCATTCCTTGTGACATACAAGATATGAAAGAATGCCTCGCCTTGGCCGATCTTGGTGCGAGGATTAATTTGATGCCATTTTCCATTTGGAAATCACTTTCGCTTCCGGCTCTCATTCCTTCGAACATGTCTATCGAGATGGCCGATCATTCTACGATTATGGCATGTGGAGTAGCCGAAGATGTTTTCGTGAAAGTGGGGAAGTTCTACTATCCCGTTGATTTTATAGTAGTTGACATCCCCGCAGATCCTCAAGTTTTTCGAATTTTAGGTCGTTCATTTTTAGACACTTCGAGATCGCTTATCGATGTTCATGCTAGAACTATCACTTTGAGATTCAACGAAGAGGAACTTGTTATAAACGCTACTCAAAACTCGAAACCTTCTCATGTTTATGCAATCGCTACCATTAATCACATTGACATCGTTGATGTGGTTTGCGATGAGTTTTCACAAGAAGTGTTAGGTTTTTCCGATAGCTCGTCAAGTGGCAATCCCACTATTTTGGATCCGATTCTTGCTAATTCCACACCAAATCTCACTCCATTCACAGGAGGCGATCTCACTTCAAATGAAATCGACAATGAAGATGAGGTGTTGATTAGTGATGATACTTCTATTCCACCATTTCTTTCGCCGATGGAAGTTATGAGTGTTGAACCAAAATCTTCAATCGAGGAACCACCTATCCTTGAATTGAAAGATCTTCCTTCTCACCTTGAATACGCATTCTTGGAAGGTGATGAAAAGTTGCCGGTTATTATTGCAAGAGGTCTTGCCAATGATGAAAAAACCGAGCTCTTGAAAGTTCTTAAGGCTCATAAAGGGGCAATTGCGTGGAAAATATCCGACATTAAGGGTATTGACCCAAAATTTTGTACTCACAAGATTTTAATGGAGGAGGACTACAAACCCGCAATTCAAAGTCAAAGAAGGGTGAATCCCAAAATTCACGATGTCATTAAAAAGGAGGTCCTTAAACTCCTTGACGCGGGAATGATTTATCCTATATCCGATAGCCCATGGGTGAGCCCAATCCATTGTGTCCCTAAAAAGGGAGGAATGACCGTTGTGCCTAATGAAAACAACGAGTTAATTCCCACTCGTGTTGTGACGGTTGGAGGGTGTGTATTGACTACCGAAAGTTAAATGACGCCACTCGTAAAGACCACTTTCCTTTGCCCTTGATGGATCAAATGTTGGAGCGACTCGCGGGAAATGAATTATATTGCTTTTTAGATGGTTTTTCCGGATACTTTCAAATTCCTATCGACCCTCGTGATCAAGAGAAGACTACGTTTACGTGTCCTTATGGAACGTTCGCTTATCGTAGGATGCCTTTCGGACTTTGTAATGTACCGGGAACGTTTCAACGGTGTATGATGGCGATTTTTCACGATATGATCGAGAAGTCGATGGAAGTGTTTATGGATGACTTCTCGGTGTTTGGCAATTCGTTCACGTCATGTTTATCTAATCTCGAGCAAATGTTAAAACGTTGTGAAGAAACCAATCTTGTGCTTAATTGGGAAAAATGTCATTTTATGTGTAAACAAGGAATCGTCTTAGGACATAAGGTGTCGAAAGCGGGGATTGAGGTCGATAAAGCTAAGGTAGACGTCATCGCCAAGTTACCTCATCCCAAAACCGTTAAGGGAGTTAGGAGTTTCCTAGGCCACGCGGGCTTTTATCGTCGTTTCATCAAGGACTTTTCGAAAATCTCTCGACCTATGACACACCTTCTCGAGAAGGATGCTCCTTTTAACTTCAATGAGGATTGTGTTAGAGCTTTCGAAACTCTCAAAAGGAAACTTACCGAAGCTCCCATTCTTGTTGCTCCTAATTGGGAATTACCCTTTGAAATCATGTGTGATGCAAGTGATTATGCTATAGGGGCCGTCTTAGGGCAATGTTATGACAAGCATTTCCGTCCTATTCACTATGCTAGTAAGACGATGACCGAGGCTCAATTAAAGTACACCACAACGGAAAAGGAATTCCTCGCCGTGATCTATGCTTTTGAGAAATTCCGACCTTATCTCGTCTTGACTAAAAGCATCGTGTATACCGACCATTCGACTATCAAGTATCTCTTAGCTAAGCAAGATGCTAAGCCGAGATTGCTTCGTTGGATGCTCCTCCTCCAAGAATTTGATGTCACCGTGCTTGACAAAAAAGGAGCCGAGAATCTAGCGGCCGATCATCTCTCTCGTCTAGAAGATCTTCACAAAGATGTTTTCGAGAACAAGGAAATCACCGAAACATTTCCTCTTGAGACTCTCGGTGTAGTGAATTCTAAAGACACCACCCCATGGTTTGTCGACATTGCGAATTACCATGCGGGCAATTTCATAATCAAGGGTATGACGACACAACAAAAACGAAAATTCTTTCGTGACGTCAAGTTCTATTTTTGGGACGACCCTTATCTCTTTCGGGTTTGTGCGGATCAACTCGTTCGACGTTGTGTTTTTGGTGCCAAAGCTTCTAATATCCTTAGAGCTTGTCACGTGGGACCCACGGGTGGTCACCACGGTGCTAATCTCGCGGCTAAGAAAGTGTTCGATGCCGGTTTCTTTTGGCCTTCTATCTATCGTGATGCACACGCACTTGTAAAGTCGTGTGATTCGTGCCAACGTCAAGGAAAATCGTCTCAACGTGATGAAATGCAGCAAAACATAATTCAAGTGTGTGAGATTTTCGACATATGGGGAATAAACTTTATGGGGCCGTTCCCATCGTCTCATGGCAACAAATATATCCTCGTCGCGGTGGACTACCTTTCTAAGTGGGTGGAAGCTAAGGCTTTGCCTACTAATGATGCCCGTGTGGTAGTGAAGTTTTTGAAGCAACTATTATCTCGGTTCGGAACCCCTCGTGCTATTATAAGCGATCGTGGAACCCATTTTTGTAATGACCAATTCGAAAAGGTTCTAAAGAAATATGGAGTTACTCATCGTCTTTCTATTGCTTATCACCCATAAACGAGTGGGCAAGTCGAGGTTTCGAACCGAGCTTTGAAGAGGATTTTAGAAAGGTCAATTAGAGAAAACCGTGCTTCATGGTCCGACAAACTTGATGACGCTTTATGGGCCTTTAGGACCGCTTATAAGACACCTATCGGTTGCACTCCTTATAAGTTAGTCTATGGGAAGAATTGTTATTTGCCCATTGAGTTGGAGCACAAGGCATATTGGGCCCTTAAGCATGCAAACTTTGACTTGAAGACCGAGGGAGATCACCGGAAAATACAATTGAATGAATTGGATGAATTAAGAGATAATGCTTATGAAAATTCATTAATTTTTAAAGAAAAGACTAAAAAGTTTCATGATTCAAAGATTAAAAACCAGGTTTTTAACGTTGGAGATCAAGTGTTGATTTTTAACTCTCGTCTTAAGATATTTTCCGGGAAATTGAAATCTCGTTGGTAGGGTCCGTTCACCATTACACAAGTGTTTCCATATGGGACCATCGAGCTAGCTCAAGATGATGGTCCTAATTTCAAGGTTAATGGACATAGGCTTAAGCACTACTTTGGTGGGGAAATTCCTTCAATGGTTGCCCTCGACCAAGTCACCTTCCCCAATGACAATTAGCATTGAGGGGATCGAGTCGAGCTCATGACTCGGTAATCAAAAACGAGGTGCCTCGTGGGGGAGGTCCCATGCTTATCCTTTATGCTTACTATTCACTAATAAGGGGACTTGTACCCTTTCAACTCGTTTACTCGTGGTTGTTTGTGATTGTGTTATCTAGATCATCATCATCATCTACGATTGAAGACTCTCGTGTTCGTTTACGTGAGCCTCTATCGTTTGCTTGAAGAAGTTTTTCACGATTCCATGACATATCCTTTATTGTTCTAACAATTATCTTTTAGCATACTTAATAAACGGCTTTAGATATATTGTTGATCACCCTTTCCATGCTAGATCCTAAGCATTCGACTCTTCGTCTCTAGTATGGGGGTGCTCCACCTTTAGACTCGAAACATTGAGGACAATGTTTACTTTTAGTATGGGGGGTGAATAGGTACTTGCTTTGCTACGCCCTCACGCTTTCCAACTTTCAATATTTTGTTTTGCTAATAAGGCTAAAAATGACCAAATTTTAAAATTTTTCTTAGTTTTCATAAGTGTTTTTAAGACACGAATGTATATTTTCTGATGGGTAGAATAAGAGTTAATTTTCGACTTGATGGGCATTTGGAGCCATTTACATTCCATAACC
Organism: Glebionis coronaria; assembly: GCA_025667525.1. Taxonomy (NCBI): domain Eukaryota; kingdom Viridiplantae; phylum Streptophyta; class Magnoliopsida; order Asterales; family Asteraceae; genus Glebionis; species Glebionis coronaria. Next base: position 189,893 of record JANFOE010002553.1, on the reverse strand, counting down.
CGCTCAATTCAAGTTTTGCTAGACTTTTATATAGGGAGCTTTAAAACGCGAAAGTCTTAACTCTTTCGGGTTAAGAACAAGAACTTTTCGCAAGTTCCTATAATTGATCCTAGAAAGTCACTTATCAAGGGAACTTTAAAATGCATTCTCTAAACTTGAAAAAGTCCAAGAAAGTGCAAGATCCTATAGGTGGCTTGAAAACCCAAAACTTTGATTTGATATAGTCTTAATGAAAGCTAATCCAAATTTGGCTTAATTTTGACTTGCATGGCTAAGTATTCACGAGTCTCTTTAATTAGAGGTCTTTATATAGTGAAGAACGAGAAATGATAGAGTTAGACAAGTGATCATGCTAAACGTAGAACATGAAAATGTTCTTTCAAAAACTCATATATTTTTAATTGTGGCTTTTTCTTCCCATAAGATCAATGCATTAGGAATAAATCCTAATTGCAATGAGTAAGGTCGTACGATTTGAAAGGTTACTTAGCCTCTAGCGCAAGATCGTTTAAAAGTTGCTCGGGGTTGAATAGAGTTCATAGCCAAGGCATAACTTATTGAAGCGGGACGCGAAGATTGGCGATCATCCAAAAAGGCCCTAACAAGGCATGAGGAGCTCTATTTTTGCTAAAGATCCAAGATCATGTGAAGTATCATTATTCCAAAATCAATATAAAGGATCGAGACACACGACGAGAAGCAATTACTCCCCTATCATGGAGAAAGTCTATCCAAAAAGACCCTAACAAGGTATGAGGATAAATATATCCAAGTCCGAAAAGGAGGCGGATCGTTGTATATCAAAATCCAAAGTAGAGATTGAAGAAAAATGATGAAGTCGTGGTCCTAATATGAAGAATCTCTCAAAAACGTCAAGTGAAGAAATTCCAAATATATGAAGAGAAGACCATAATTTCGAGAACGTCTTCCCAAGATTTGAAGTATGAAGTACATGCCAAATATCGGTCCGAGAAAGGTCTCAAATCGTGAAACGAGTTATGCCAAGATATGAACTTAAGGAGATACACGAGAAGCCGTTTTAAAAGATTGTCCTTCGGCTAACTATCGATCAAATCGTGCTACTTTGCTTTCGGACTAATAACTACTCAAATAAGTCAATATGAATCACTTGTGATCCATGACAAATAGATAAAAAATGCTAGTAACCCATTTCCTTTTATAATAACTAGGATTGCGGGGAGAAAAAGTATTACACAATTTGGACGTATGAGTAGTGTTAGCATTGTGACTTGTACCAACAATGATCTCGTTTTTGCACTTAGCATGGAATGTATGACAATCAAGGATGACGAAGTTTACTCTATGGGACATTTGCTAGTTTCTATTCTTTGACCCTAAAAGTCACTTCCGTGATGAAAATCATACATTATGTCTTTACACATCTTCGTAGTATGTTGCAAGTCTTTTACTTTTCAATAAAGGTTAATAAAATTGAACTTTGGTGGTGCTTAGATACTTTATTCTAGCATTACGTGAGGGCACGGCAATGGCTTAGTATGGGGGAGTGATGAGATGGCATTTATACATGATCTCATTGTTCTTTTCGGGCTTTAAATGCATAAAAATGTCATAAAATACCATATATATGCTTGTGTTTGTTTACTTGTTTTAGGTATGGATATCGTGAAAAAGACAAAAGATCACAATATACAAGGAAAAACGGACACGAGAAACGAAGCCGTACAAAGAACCGGGCCCTAATTCATGGAATACTCAACAAATACCCTTGAAGACTTGAAGACAAACAAGATTGATCCTCATTTATTGAAGAAATGACACTTAAAACTCTTGTATATTAATAATTACAAGTTTGGTCCCTTAAGTTTGTCAAAATTACACAAAAGTTCCTTCAACTTTGAAGAAATGGCAAGATTAGTCCCTCAACAATTCAAATTGTCAATTATGGTCCCTCATCAAGCCAAAGATACATTGAAGACCTTTGAAGATCAACATTGTCCAAAATCAGCCCTTAAAATATGCAAAAGTGTCAAAAATAACCCTTGAAACACTTTTTAGAAAGTTTTGTGCCAAAATTGCCAAGTCTTGGAAGTTGTTACAAAGGAAATGGGCGCTGACACACTTTTAAACACAAATGCAAAAAGAAAGGAAGAAAAAGGGCCAAAACTGCCAAGTTTAGAAGTTTAAACTTAACAAACACGCGCCAAACACAAAATCCCCACTAAATTCGGATCAAACGTGGCACTGTTCACACATATGAACCCAGATTTAACTTTTTACCAACAAGGGGGTTTTTACAATTACCTACACCAAAACACAATTAACCTTCACACGAATCAATCCCATGCCTAAACTCACACACCCACTCACCCATAGGGCCCCACCATTCAAACCGTTTCACCCATCACATCACAACTTAGCCTCCAAGTAATCTGACGTGGCCAAATCAACAGCCTAGACTCTTTGCTTCATATCAAAGCTGAAATGAACGTCCAAGATACGTTTGAACAGCTCATTCCATCAAAACGTCTAGAAGGACCAAGGGCATTTTAGAGAATTTAGTTCTAGGGTTTGTGAATAGTGTAGCCTAGCATTTGCCTATAAAAGGAGACCTCAACATGTGAGAGTCCCTTTGTTCAAGTTTTAGGCTATCAATCTTTGTAATTCCTTTTTAAGTTTAATAAAATTTGAATTTCTGAAAATTTTGAATTTTCTTTTTGATTTGATTAAAAGTTGGTGTTAGAATAGCCTAAATCTGAGTTCCATTTGATTGTTAAGACCTTCCTTAATCTTGTGGTTAAGGCACGTCTTGGTTCATAAGTTTTTTAAGGTTCAAAGACCTTGAAGTCCTTGTTTCTGATTTTGGTTTTATTTGTGTACTAACCCTTAGCCATAAGCCTTGAGCTCCTTCAAGCTTGTTGACACCAAGCCTGGGAAGAGTTCTAAGCCCTTGGTTGAGTTTGTTTGTTGTTTGTGTTGAAGACATATCATAATCAAAGCCTTGTTCTGCTTTGAACATCAGCAGGCTTTGATCATCTTCCTTGAAGTACCTTGGTCTTGTTCTAGTTGTTGAACAAGGTCCAAGGAGCATAGCTGGCCCTCCTAGGATGTTGTGGAGGGCAGGTATAATCTCTTGGTTAAGATTCCCCTAAATATTTCATGTTTATACCTGTTTTGGATTTGGTACTTGGATTTTGAGTTCTTGTGTTTGTGCTGGTAATTTTTGAGTTTGATTGTGTTAGTTGCTACCTAGTAAGTGTTTTTGATCATTAAAATCAGTAGGTTATTAGTTAGAATCACAAGTTTCTTTGTTAAGTAGTGGATTAAAGGGTGTTTGGGTCTACTGCTTGAATTGGATTTGTGGTTTGTTAAGTGGTTGTTTATTGTTGCTAAGTGTTGGTATCTGGTATTTAGGTGTGATTGTTCATCTGTTTGCAGGTTTGAAGGTTTGAAAACATAGATTCATAAATAGGGTATAAAATCTTGAATACTTGGTAAAATTGGCTAGGATTTTGAGGACACCTAGATCTAATCATAGGCTAGGGCTAACAAGTGCTAAACCTTAGTTAATCACACCAGGGAAGAAGGATTTGAGGCCTGAAATTGGATCAAGTGTTAAGTAGATCAGCAAAACTTGTCTGCATATTGTTCATTGCTCATCAGAAACTTTGTGTGCTTTGATCTTGTTGTTTACTTTGATTTAGTGTTTGATTCTTGTTGCTTTGTGTTTATTCATAGTTTATATAGCTTGTGTAGGGATGAGCATTTGGACCCGAATCCCGAATTGAACCCGAACCGTTCCCGGAACCGTACCGATTCCCGATACCCGAATCCCGTTCGGTACGGTACCGGGACTACGAAATAAGGTGAAAAAAAATTCGGGACCACTAATTCGGGACGGGACCGGTACCAAATCGGGAAATTCCCGAAAAAGAACGGGAAAATCCCGATTTCCCGGTACCGGTACCGATTCCCGTACCGGTACCGATACCCGAATCCCGTTCGGTACGGTACCGGTACCATAAATTTATGCTCGGGAAATAATCGGTACCACTAATTCGGGACGGGTTCGGGACGGGACCGGTACCGAGCTCATCCCTAAGCTTGTGTATGCTTCCTGTTAAGTTTGGTTGGCTTATTCTTGCTAAATCTGCTTATTAAGTGCTTAACTGCTTATTTCCATATCTGGGCTATATCTGGCAACTGTTTGATTGATTGTGGCTTATTGTGTGAACGAAATTGTGATTTTCTTGTTACTAATGACTCCTTGTGATTCACTGATCACAAGGGTACATTTGTTTCCAATTGAATCAAACCAGAACTCTCAAATAAGCTTGGTCAAATAGTCAAAGCAGTGGGAACTCCTTTCCCCTGCTAGTTGCCACTGCTAGTGTAAAATTGGGTTCAGCTTATCAATAAGCTATAATAGCTTATTCTAACCAGCAACAACTTTGATTTTGTAATAGGTGCTCATTATTTGACCCATTTGTTCATACTGGAGCATTTGGTGGGTTGACTTTAGGGTTTGACTAGAAAACCAACTCTATTGACTTTTTCATAAGTTCATTTGTGCTTATTCTGGCTTATTGGTTGTGCTTATTGGATTTTTGTTGATTGATTTGGCTTATTGAGTCCATTTGTCATCTTTTGCAAGTTGAATCAAGTCCTGAGGTGCCTTATTTCTCAAACCCGACTATTTTGTTTTGTGAAATAATACTTTGCTTATTTCTGGCTTATTGAGTGAGCTTTTTCAAAAATTATTTTTACAGATCTCATAAGCATCCCAAAAGAAGGTTGTGTGTCAAATTAGAGCTTATGTCATTAGCTTATTGTTTAATGGGCTGAAAAGCCCAATAAGAATAAGTTATGTGCTTAATAAGCTGTGATAAGCTCATATTCAGCTTTTGGGCCTTTAGAGTTTTGTTCTTAGAATTTAATTTTGAGTCAGATAGGGCTTTTCCAAGTCAATTGGGCCAAGTTTGACTTTTTGGGCCCAAAAGCCCAATTGTGTTGACTGTTTTTGGTTTTGGCCCATTTGAGGGCCCAATAGGGGTATTCTGGTAATTTCACTTTGACTTTCTGATTATTTAGGGTAAAATAAACTAGTTTGCAAGTTTTTAGAATTTTTTATAATTTTTGGATTTTTAATATTATTTTATTATTATTTTATTATTATTTTTCAAATTTCACATTTTTCAACTTTTTATATTTTTCTTAGGTTTAATACATTAAAATAGGAATCTAGCAACTTTTAGAATAATTTTATCTCTTTTAGATTAATTTTTATAATTATTTTAAATTTAATAGTTTTTAAATCATTTTAAATAGTTTTTATTAGTTTAAAAATTTCTAAAAATAGTTTTTAATCTTTTTAGGTCATTTTAGAGGTTTAACAATTGAAAATCTTTCTTTGGGCTTTTTGATAATTTATTTGATTTTTAGGGCTTTAATTAGCATTTAAAAATTGAATATTTAATTATTTAAAAGGTTTGAAAAAGTTTTGATCATTGGTAAACTCTTAGTATATTTATTTTGATTTTTGGTGAATTTTTGGTAATTTTTAGAATTAATTTTTATTTTGGTGGTTTTTAAGGTCTTACGTTTTAACTTTCTAGTAGTATTAATTTTTATTTTTACGTCTTCGTCATCTTCTTTTCTCATCCCCTTCTAAACTAAATATTAATCTCAAATCTTGTACATCTTAGTCACACACATATACCTCCTTGGGAAACGAACTTCATTGGGTCATTAACACTTGATTTTTCCTAAAGTTATTTGTTCAATACTTACCGCTCATTTACGCTCCTTTGTTTTCCTAAACAAGAGGTGTAATTTTACCACAATCAGCATGAGGTTATGTGAATATGAAATGTAGATCTTGAAGTGCAGGATGGGTAGCGAAGTTATGCCAAAAAATTTCACCATAGAAAGATGAATTGAAGATCTAAAAGATCATGGGAATTAAGTCCCCGTTGTATGGGACCATTGAGATAATATGAAAAGTTGGTTTGAAAGGCATATAAGCTAGATCTACCCTAGGACTTCAAGGACTGCGTAAATTATGTTTCGTAAATCGAACTTGATAAAATGTCTATCAAGTGAAAATCTGACTATTCCTTAATGAAGTTTAGATCGGTGAAAAGTTGCATTCATCAAAAACCCGTGAACATCATGGATAGAGAAAATAAGTCAACAATAAGCCTGATCTTATTCCCGTAGTTATGTTTGATGAAACTCGCGTATTGTAATGAATTACACTTGTGAGAAAAGACTGAATGTGGAGGAAATACCCACATGGCTTTAACTCTATAAGAAGCGAGTAGTAAGATAAGATGATCTTTGAGGACAAAGATCCTGTTTAGGGGTAAATGCTGTGACAATCCGTCAATTTATGGTTTATATTTTATTCTCAAATATTATTTAAAAACATTATTTTAATGTTATATTATGAACTCACTTATTTTTGGGAAGAAATTAGGATTTACGTCTTGAAGTAGCATCGACTATGTCTAAATCGGCGGATTATACGTTACGTGCTTACGTTTACATACACCATCTTTGGTGACAGTCCGACATTTCAGGAAATAAATTTATCCGTGAATATTATCTTGGGATTTTAAATTTGAGTTAGTTCATAAACTCACAAATTTACGAAAAGAGATTAGGACTTATGATTATAATTTAACGTCCTTTACGACTAAACCGGAAACCTTAGGATTACGTATTTACGTTTTTGAACTCCATTTTTGATGAGAAAAGTTTTATTAGATTCGCTTTGTGCCGTTGATTCATAATTTATAAAAACATTTTTCGTAAAACGACCCGAGGGCACGCAAATCGAGGAAACTAGAATCGAGGAGTACCCGTAAATTAGTGGGATGAGACAAGATAAATCTTGTCCCACCCCACAAATGGGTGGCAAGCTTAAGCTACATAACACCACAAAGGTGTCAACTTAATCTTTAAGCTAAGGACACTTGTCCTTAGCCTTACACCAAAACCATTTTTACTTACAAAACTAGCTAAAAACCACCAACTCAAACAATTTACACATTTGATACATGCAAAACAACTCCCATCTCTCTCTACTCCCTATGAACGTCCCATATCACCACCAACACCACTATAGATCAAAATTTACACCACAAATCTTGTGTTTAACTTGCACAAGATGATAACCCTTTGAAGACTTGTTGATTTGAGGTGATATTAACATCTAAAAAGGAGATTTCATGAAGATCAAGTGCTGATTTCTCAAGGAGTCTACATATTCTTGGTGATCCTAGAAGTGGTTTTGATATCTCATAAGATTGGTTACCTAAAACCAAGTCTTGTTCATCCAAAATCTCATCATTTCATCACTTTGGTGGTATAAAGATTGTTCTTCCTATCCTCTTGTTATTTTGATTATGTAATCTTGTATTTTCTTTATTTATGTATATGCATATGATGATGAATGATGATTAAAAATATTATGTGGGGATTTGGTGTTGATAGATTCGATAAACATGGTTAAAAAGATGGAAAACCATATGTAAAAAGGCTAAATTCTTGATTATAAAGTTGGCTGTATAAAAACAGTAAGTAACCAAATGTTAAAATAATAAAATGGTAAATTCGAATCAATATACAGTAAGTATTAGGTGTTATACACATGTGAGAGTTGGCCATGCAATGGAATCATAAAAATGAGTGAGATATGATCAAAACAAGTTTAGAGTGCAAATCTGCCTATACTGTTTTGGACGAATTTATTAAAATATTTAGAGGTTGATTCATCAGTAGCTAGGAATAAAATGAAGCACATATCATGTAGTTTATGTCATAAACATTTGAGGTCCTATCTCATTATAGAACTCAAGATATGATAAAAATGATGAAAGTGAAATTAAAAATCAGATTTTTGTAAAATTAAAGTTTAATACTATTATATAAGCACTCAAATAAATATAGTATAAAATATAAATTAAAACCCACTAACTTATATATTACATTTATATAAATATTTACAATGATAAATAAGTGGACATTTTATAAAAATGGTAACTTGTTAAGTTTTAAAAGTTATAAAACTATAAACATGATTTTTACGTCTTTTCGGCTAGTACCGTAAAATTAACGTTTTTCGTCAATTAAAACTTAGACGATCAGACCCGTCTAATGTAAACTTTTTAAAAGTCATATACTGATATATAAGTACTTAATACAAGTAAAAACCGATAAAATCCGTCCTATATAACATACGGACATTAACGGGCTAAATTAGCATTATTAGGCTATCAATCCCACTAAATGGGCTAAACACTTATAAACTTACTTATTGGGCTTAACCACTTGGGCCCAACATGTAAATATAATACTAATATTAAAGGTATAATTGGGCTAATGAAAAGTATTGGGCTTGTAATGGGCCTATTGGGCCTAAAACATGTAAATAAGTAAAACTAGTAAACTAGTATAAAAGTTACCAACACATAGTAATAAAATGAGTAAATGAGAATGTATAAACCCACTTGATCATCATCATATATATAAAATCATCATATGTATACATAATTGTTATTTTTATAAAGTCATTGGACAAAAGTCTAAGACGAGTATTATTTGTCTAGGTTTCCATGATTGAAGCACGTACCGTACATCCAAATCGCTGATAACCGCCTTCCCACATCAACGTGAGTTCATAGCCTTGCACTCTTTTAAATGTTTTTATGAAATGTTTTATAAACCCGCGAGGGAGATAACATGTTAGTTTTTAATAAATAGGACACTAGTTGTCCCGATTGTCTGTTTGTTGATTTGGACCCGAATGATTGTATGACCCGACGAATGATTATATGACCCGATAGATGAAATAAAATGGATTATTAAAGTTAGGTTATGTCACTAAAAGTCCCATTAGCATGAATTGTGAACTACCGGGATTTGGTAGACGCTTATGCATATAATAGTACTATTTGGGGACGATCACCCCAGTTCGCGCCTTGACGGTTGATCCCCGTCGTGCCACATTGATTGGTAAGCGAATTTATGTATGAGAAGATTTACACAAGCGTGATTATTGTGAAGACACGCTAATTTAGATGGGCAAATGAGTTTCGGGCTAGCTACCCGTTGTTTGGTATAGTAAGGTAACAATGTCATGCGGCTTATAATAATCCAAAAATAACAAAAATACTGCTTTATGCATTGAATTACGATATATTTCCTGACTAGCAATACATGGTCTTATTATTGATATTATGTTCGTGTTTTGGTTTTACATAACCATAATCATATAACGATTTTTATTTAATCTATACAACGTTATAAAACGTATTGTATGATGTTTTTAACGACAATGGTTCGTATGATGATTTTGAAGGCGAAAGTCTATATTATGATTTTGATAAGGATTTGTATAAAATGATTTTGGCTATTTTATGGCCTATTACAATGATTTGTACAAAATGATTTTCGGTAATAATTTTATACCGATGTTATATTGATGGATTTTATTAAACTCTATGAATTCACTCGGCGTTATCGCTGACCCTTTTCTTTTACATGTTTTGTCTCAGGTACTTGAAGGTAATTGATAACTAGGTTTTAGTTATAAAAATTGTTCGTTGATGCATGTCTAATCGAATTGATAACTGGTTAACTATGCGACTCAGTTGTCTTTGGTGAAACAAATAGTTGTGTCGTTGTAGTAATTAAAAAGTGCAAAACTTTAAAGTAAAGAGCAGGTAAAATAAAATCAAAATCTAATTTAAAATAAATGACAAGAATTTAAAGCAAGAAGAGAATTAAAAGTCACTTAAAGTAAATAACGCAAACTTAAAACTAAACTAAAGGCAAACTTAAAACGCAACTAAAACTTAAACTAAGGCAAGGCTTAAACTAAATCTAAGGCAAGTAAACTTAAAGTGCGATTAAATAAAAAGGCGGGAAAAGTAAAGCTTGAAAATAAAAATTTAAAACTTAAAAACAGAAACTTAAAATAACCTGAAAACAGCTCATTCGGAATAATCCTTCATTCGGAATATTCACTCATCCGGAATGTCACCTTCGTTCAGAATGATTCTTCTTCACTCGGAATAATGCTTCATCCGAAATAAATCCTTTATTCGGAATATGTCACTTTATCCGGAATAAACTCTTTACTCAGAATATCACCTTGATCCGGTATATATTCCGAATGAACTCCTTTGGTCGGAATGTTTTCCTTGACTCGGAATGCTGTCTTGATTCGGAATGTTCCGAATAAACTCCTTCACTCGGAATGTTCCGAATGAGCACCTTCACTCGGAATAATAAATTATTCCGAATAAACACCACTGATCTGAAATATTGGCTTGATCCGGAATAAAATCTTTATCCAGAATATGTCACCTATCCTGAATATTTGCTTTGTTCGGAACAATCACAACACCTCCTTGATTCGGAACAAATGCTTGATTCAGAACAAATCTTCAAACCTTCGTTCGGAATGTTCCGAATGAATTCCTTGATCCGGAATATTAATTATTCCGAATAAACGAATTGATCCGGAATATTTCTTTGGTTCAGAAAGTTTTGCTGATCCGAAACAAGTGCCTTTGTTCGGAATATCCTGGGAAAACAGAAACACAACGAAGAACACGCAAGTACAAATATAACACGAATCCAATCTAATCTAATCAAAATCAACCACAAGATTAAATCAAACTAATCAATAAACATCTACTAATCATAAACAAACAATCCAAATCAACAAAACTAGCAATAATAATCAAAATAATCAAAACCCACTTAATCAATTTAATAAAAACTTAAGAACATGAACATGAACAAATAAGCATAAAGATTAAAGATTAAAGAAAGGTAGATAGGAGATGAACATTAAAGTAAAGATTGACAATAATTAAAAGGAAACTTACTTGAAATTAAAGGTATTTAAGGTGCAAGACAAATAATTAAATGACATGTAATTAAAGTGCAAGGTAATTAAAATGGAAGAACTAATTGTCACTGTTAGCCAACAAAATGAAATGTAAATCCTAATGATCTATTTATAGGAGGATTAGGGAGGTGCTTAGGAAGCTTCCTCCCCTCTTTCTTCTTTCTTTAATTGCATTATTAAGTCCTTAATCTTCTTAGTTCTTCGACTTTAATGACTTTGTCTCGGGATTTCTTTAAACTCGTCTTGAATTTCTTCATAAATAAGACTTGAGATCTTCGGCTTTTAGTAAACTTCCGTCTTTTGACTTTTTCTTCGATAAATCTTCAGAATTGGTCTTGGACTTCCGTTCTTTTTTCACTCTTGATTTCTCGACTTTGTCTTTTGTCTTTTTCTTCGATAAAAGCCCGTGAATGCCTGTGTTTTCTCCTCTTTTCACATTTTTGTCCTAAATCACCACAAAAACACAAACCACGCATAATTCTGACATTTACGACATAAAATACACGTTTTGGCTCGGTTATTATTGTAGTTAAGTGGTAAAAAGGATGGGTGTTTACACACCTATCAGTAATTCTCGGGAAGACAACAAGAATTCATGGCCCGCACTTAAACAACAATTTCCATTCAAATGTTTTGTAAAAATTGTATGAAATACTATGACTTGGACCTATGTAAATCTAATATTTATGAATGGAAATGCTTTATAATTAAACGACGCGAATTTTTAAGCGTTGTCTCTGATGTGAGTAATGTGCTATCCCGTAACACCAACGAGTCTTCCGCTGTATTGAATTGTGTATATTTGGGGGTGTTCATAAGAGCCAATCTATGAGCATTATACAACAAAGGAAAGATACACAATACTTTTCTTTACGCGATTCTTTTGAGAAGAGATGCATAACTTGTCTTCTTTGTAGAGGACACTTGTTGCAGCCACTTTGTTTTGGATGTCCTTTTCTTGTGTTTTGTGTTCCTTATAGTACAGATGTTTTAGTCATAATTCTTAACAAACTATAGACATATCTAATAGATAAATACAAGTTTCACATTTCAAACGATAACATGCATGGTAGCATAACCGACATCTATCAGCGCCCGAGCATCAGAGTGAGCATTCAGTCACAAATAGCTCAAATACCCACAACCCCTTCACAACGATGTAAATTACCCTTTCTAGAAAGTGGCATAACTTATGCATAATAATTCACCATGAATGATAAATAAGCAACCCATTTAGGACCAGTGTTGTTATCTTTTCTAACCCAAATCCTAGCATTTGAATAATCATCTTTATCTGTTAGAACTTTGTAGGTTATCACAGCTAGATAACCATCTATATTTGTAAGCACCGATTGCGGTGGGTCCGCAATAACAATCAATCAAATACACATATAAGAGTTAGATAAGAATATATCAATATAAATACTTAAAAAGGAAGATTTGCCTTGAGTGATTGGTCTTCGTTCCAAAGAAATATGTAATCATAAAGAGACACAGAATACAGATGTATAAATTCTCTTGCAATCAAATGTGAAATAGCAGTCGCCCCCTTTGATGTAAAGGGCCAAGAGGGTAGAAGATAAGAAAAGAAAAAGGGCATACGGATCATATCTGATTGCACTCTGCTATATACCATGGGTCTGCAATGCAGCATATAAGAAAAGTAGGAGCTTGTGTATAAAAATACCACACAACTTGTGAAACAACTCTATAAGACAAAACCAAGGATACAATCACTTACACGGCTCGTGTTTTTCACATTGGGTACTATTGCGTTAGTCATGCTTGTTGTCCATCTAGATACGTTCGAGACAGTAGCATATCCAATGTATGAGCTTGGTGAATCCGTATTTGTAGCAGCTAGGAAGAATGTGCGGAGTCTTCCTGGTATGGAAAAGATTGGGTGGGTCAGTTGATTGGGCCCAATGATATCCTAGATGAACCAACTTCTGGAGTTATGTACACGGATTGTCATGATGGATGGATCAAGCGAGTCACTTTAAACGACTCTGTTGCTGATTCTGTTGAGAAATCTGGGTTGAAAAGTTTCCTGACAACATCGGAAAGAGCTAGAGGTCCGACGAAGGTAGTGCAAATCGAAAGCCATAAAGATCTAAGCTTTTCTCTCGATATTCCTGGAGTACCACTCGTGCATGTTTATCATATTTCCCTTTGTTTCATTTGATAAAGAAAGCAACTCATACACGCATATCATTAACACTCAAGTTAATAACTCTACCATTAACATGGCAAAATCTTCAATGTTCAACTTTTATTTAAATAAATACGCTTGCGTTATAACTACAATGATAGAAAGAAAATGAAATTTACCTGCTGCTCATTTCAAGGGAGAATAGAAGAAGAGTGTGTGACGACTGCAAGGTCCTCCTGATGCCTGATGCAATCAGTTCTTAAATAAGCAAATTTTACTAAAAAGAACGTTAGTGTGCAAAGAGTGTACATGATTATCTATAGGGAGATCGTTTAACCACTTTCGTCTTTATAAGAAGGTTAAGAAACAAAAAACAGTAAGAGCCAAATCAAGTTTCCACGACATCTCTTTTGTTACTCATATATTATAAATGAATATAATTACTACTATGAGATAAGAAATACCAGGCACAACAGAAAGAGCCTTTCGCATACTTTCGACGACTATGCCACACTATGCCCTCACTGCAATGAGCCATCAAAGATTGTTGATTAGATCGATGACGTGGAGGTCCTCGGTGATCAGAGCCCCAACTACCACCATATCACCACATTAATACCTCATATCAGGGCTTCCACTCACCATTCCATATCCCCACCACCTGCAAAAAAATAAAGAAAATAAAAGGGTCGTATCTTATAACTCCTGAAAATATAAAAACTTTAAAAAACATATACATAGAAATATCTAAAAGATATAATTATACGAGTTTTGAGAAGAAAATACATAGAACATAAAAATAATAGTTAAATAAATACATGAAGATCAAAAAAATAATATAGTTGCAATTAGGGTTTTTATATACCTTCGAAACAAAAAAATTAAAGAAGATGATGAAGCTGCCAAAAAAACTACACATAAGAAACAACCGATAAAGACTAAAAAACACAACATAAATACAATTATCAATATGATCATGAATGATACAATGAATAACATACATGTGATCTTGTTTAGAGTCGTATGTTAGGATCTAGGGTTGGAAAAAAGAACCTGTAGAAAAGTAACAATACTTACGTATATTATTGATATTATGATTATGATTATCAAAAAGTTAACTTAAAGGAAAGATAATATTTGTTAAAACTATACTAAAGGGAAAGATATGCACAATCTGTTTTTAATTCAAATCAGGGAATGATAATTTTGTTAAAGATTATATTATTTGGTTTTTAAAAAACAATCACAACTTCTATCTTAGTCTAGTGGTTGTGTATGTTGTTACTATATCCCCAACCCAGGATCGAACCCGGCTATGGACAATATTTTTAAACATTTTAATTAATATAAAAAAGCCTACAAAATCCGAATTTTTGCCAAACCCGGCCCAGCCCGTACCAGACTTGCACCGGACCGGTCCAGACCTTCAAAACGTGATTTCCAAAAACCAGTTTCCAAAACTGCATTTCCAAAACGGGATTTTCAAAAAACTACGATTTCGAACAAGAATTTCGAGATTTTGTAGGAAATTCTGGAATACTATTGGTTAAAAGATGTGATTGGGATATGACTGGGATTAAAACTGTGGTTTCAAGTCATAATTATACCTATATATAATATAGAGATATATATAAATATATACGTATATATATATATATATATATATATATATATATATATATATATATATATATATATATATATATATATATCTTTACATTATATATAACAGGAGGGATTTGCCACGTCACTTATCATCTCCTAAATCCACGTCAGCACGTGGGCTTACAATCTGGGCTTACAAATTCTCGAACAAAAAAACTTAACTCGCACCCTATAAAAACCAATATCATAAAGTAAAAACACGAATACTCAGTATTAAGCAATTATTGGGCGTAATAAGTTATTATTAGATCGGAGGATGGAAACATCATCATTATTATTCACGGTAATGATTCAAAGCACCACAACCAAGGTTGATAAAGATTTGAATTAGGGTTTTTGATAAGCTTCATCAAGGTTTGCTATTTATTTAATTCAATTTACATAAATATGCCATCTTTGTTTAAAATTTGAAGTCTAATTCATACTTTTTAAACTGATTGCTAAGAAGGGGTTATGCTAATGCGTTTGCAGGTTATCGATTTTGAGCTCCCAATACAGGTTAAGGTGAAGGTAACTGAAGTTGATCCCGGTTATAAAGGGCACACAACTCAAGGTATTGTTGCCTATTCAGAGTATATTCACCTTATGTTTTAAAATAAACTGATGTTTAAGATCTTGCATCAGATAGCTGTGTATACTCAGAGTATGTAGTTTATGAGTTCTCTGTTCTAAATCCATAAGTCGGGCATCTTGATCCTGTGAGAGAAGGTCAAGAACTATGAGTTCTCTATAATTTTATTGTTGTAAAAAGTAGTATCATACATATATTCAAATTAGCTTATGACATAGGACACAATAGATTTTGGGCGTGATTATTGATTGATTAGAATAAACTTTAGAATTCCCTTTATCAGAATGCTACATGTAGTGGGCTAGATTATGGTCTTAATGCTTTGTTGTTTAATATCATATACTGTACTAGAGAATAGATTTGATCACCTTTTAACAATGTTAAGATCTGATGTTGCATCTACTGCCAGTCGGAATTAGTAACTTTTAGTTATATACATGTTTGGGTTCTTGGATTTTATGATTTTTTTGGTTTAATATGTGCTCAAATTATTTATTTATTTCCTCATGGTTTTAACCACTTTTTGATGATCGTCTAGAGGTGGATGAGGATAATTCAGGCTGGGAACCCGGAGAGCCACTCGACCACAAAACATCCTTCTGGACACAACAATGGGCAACTTGCGTTCTCTCTCCGACATTTTTGAAAATGGTTCTAATGCAATGTCTACCAATATCACCTTTGATAAGAATAATAATCACCTATCTAGCATTACGATGTATAGAATCTTGATGCGTTTTTGTTCTAACGAAGTATGACTCCACATGATTCACCATGCTTACCATCAGAAGCTTTACAAATTACCAGGATCCTTCTTATTATGGTCGCAAAAAGCAACAGATTGTAACCTAATTCAATTTTACCCTTTTTAATAAATATTCTACATAGCATAAAATGCGTATACTTTATGTCTTTGTTACCCCTTTGGAAACGAGGTCGGGTTGCTACCATGAAAATATGTGGTTTAGGAGGGATCTGTTACGGTCAAGACATGGATACAACGGTATATATAATTCCTCTCTTGATACCATTAAAAAGCTTTAAAACTAGAACATATAGGCACTAATTTAGATTATATCCAATTTTTGTTGTTATTACTGATGATGACGGTAGAATATCACTGGGTAAACTGTTGGATACTTCATAGATTTCAGAGCCATCAAACACAATGAATCGTGGTTCAGATGACGTCGATGTCGTGGTTATGGAGGAAAGTGTAACCTGCAAAGACGAATCTCAAAATTGTTTCTCTATGGATCCAAGTTTGGTTTACCCGAAGGTGGTCAATCCAGTCAGCGTAGCAAGCCATGGTTTAGGGAAATAGTGTTATGGATGACAATTTGGTTGAGAAATACAAGGCGCAGGGATAAACATTGATGACATATCGGGTTAAAAAGGTGCAATTCCAGAAACTGATGCTATAAGTGGTGCAGGAAAAGATGACCAGTTTGATGTTTTTGCAAAATTTGAAGCTGAACAACGGATTCTAGAGTCGTCAGGAAAAAAGATAAAGAACCAATAGTGTATGGGCGTTGTGCACATGTGGGGGTTCCACTCTATGATTCATTGTATGGGAGTAGATCCATTGTTTTAAAAGATGAACATTTGGATATCCAGACAGATTCAAAGGAAGTTTATGAATCCGTTCAAGAAGAGTAGGGCGGAAAATCCGCTGAACATCTTAAAAATGGAAGTTCCTTTTCGTTGCATCAACCACGTGATTTCCAGCCACCTAAAATTGAAGGTGAAAGTTTGTTGTTTCTGATTTATTTTGGTATTTAATGATGGTATCTATGTGACGAGTAGGAAACCGCAGTGCGCCCTAACTGTTCCAATGTTGCTTCAGAGGTGAGCGTGAAGACATACCTTTTTTTTAAAATTATATGATTAGGAGGTTTTATGCACTTAAAATCCATTTTAATATTAGATACTGTATTTTTTTTATAAAATTTATATACTTATCTGGCCTCTTAAATACCTTTCCAACCAAAATCATTGTATGCTCATCTTAAAGTTTCAAACCAATACTAAAATGTTGCTTACCGAGATGATGTTTTGCTCTGCACTAAAGGCTGATTCTTTTCTTATCTGTGCGAGTGCAGGTTTGTTGGTCAAATCATTATTTACAAAATCCGCAACTTCTACGGTGAGTCGTCTACAAGGCAGTCAAGATTATGCTATTAGTTCTTCATTCCTTGATAAAGTGATAATAGGTGTATTCAAGGTACTAGAATAAATTAAACTACAACATGTGAGTTTAATTAGCTGTGGGATAGTGAACCCTCAAAAGTTCTTATTATTCATCTAATAAATCTGTATTTTTGTTGTTAACAATCGAAACTTAAAATAATTACAAGAAGAAAACCACAACAATAAACAGTTACTTTTAATGAATTGTGTTTTCACTTGAGTTTGGTTTCAGGATATGGGCGAGGAATGCAGTAAAAAGGTTACTTATAGCTTGAGAGGCTTTAAAATGGTGAAACTCAATCCAAAGGTAAACATAATCCACAAGCTGAAATCGATAAATAACCATATTTGAACAACAATGAAGGGACGACGTCTTTGGGCTCGAGGGCCGATATCAAAGTTTGTGGGTCAGGTAACGAATCAAAACTTACAATATTTTACTACCATTTGAAATATGTCGGGTGGGGATAAACATGTCTATAGCTATTTAAATTGTATTCGTACTTTAAACCTTTTAAATGGCTTTATATCAAGTTACAAGTTTTGACCCATTAACCAACACACATGTTTTTCCATCTCTAAGCCAATAATATCAATCCTAAATGCAATGGAAGGACTTCTATGGTTCTTTTTTATAGTCAATTTTCTAACCAAATTTGTTTGTTAATTTCTAAGCTTGATCGTCATTTTCTTTAATAAACTACTTTGAGATTTCTAGAAGATTATTGTTACTTAGGAAACCCAAAGCGAAAAGCACATGCAAACCAACCGCACATTTGTTAACCACAAGTAACCTTTTATAAAACTGAGCTATTTAAGTACCATGGTCTCACATCTTATCACTATTGAAAACCTTAAGGCTCTTTAAGTTTGTTCACAATGAGATGATCTATAGAATCATTTACTGTTTTGGTATTATTATTGATTTGCTATCACATTTTGAATGATTTGGGCATTGGTTGATTCTAATGGTTACCTGGTATAAAACATCCACCTAACAAAGCAATGAACTAAGTGTAGTAATTACGAATTGTTTATGTACGAGTGATTAGTTAACGAGTTGCTGCATTTGACCTAGAAATTCTCTTTGACAGATCACTTCTACTATTCTAGGCCAAAATGCAGCTTCTTTTGTACCATGATATGCGCTTATGTTGTACCAATGTGATAAGAGTTTTTTTTGTGTGCATAAATATAACAAGTAGTAATTGTTCCGTTAAACGGACTATCGAAGGGGCAGGTAGTCCCACTGTTAATATTGACTGAAACTATGTTTTAGTTCCAGATTATGTGAACATGTGCATTGAAAGGTTTCTGGACTACTATGTTCAATCACACATCCAGATAATGAGTACATAGACAATATAATATTGGTAAGTACTAAATTATGATAATAGTATCTTGAAAAGTAATTATAGTAGATGCTTCGGGTGTGCTGATTGTTCATTCGTTTCTTTTTCTTTTTAGCCAGCTGCAACGAAGATTGAGCGTCATATTAGCACATGTGTAAAGGTTCTGGGTATGACTTGGATTAAAATATCACAACTTAGTCAGCTCAAGGTACTTGAAAAATAATTTTCTATAGAAATTATATAGCTTAGCTCAATGCTCATTTGGTTGTTCTTGCAGAGCCATGACTCCTGGTCTTTTTGATTTAGAAATTCCAGGACTAGAAACTGTGACACACATGATGCATACATCTCGAACATGGGGCTCGGTTATTTATTTGCTACCTAAAGGTGGAGACGCGATCACTCTTTATGTTGTTTGCTTTTGGTTCATAACAGGTGGGCAGCTCTCACACAAGGTATTTTGTGTCTTGGCTAATTCCGGCACATAAAGACTCTCCCTATTAGCAAGCAAGTTTCACCATATTATACGGTGATGTGCTGAATTTGCATGGCTCCTCTAGATTCTTTTGCTGAAAATTTACAAAAGAGGTGGCAATCTCAACTCATATATCGATAGTCGTGTAAACCTAGGTTATGATTTTCCTCTTATGGTCAATCCGGGTAGAATCTGTAAAAATCGGCCATTGAATAAAACCTGTTAAATCGTTGTATTTACAAAAGTAGGTTGTCGTTATATTGATGTGTTATATTTTATCGCCAAGAGGTCAAATGGATAAAAGTTTAGAGTTGGAAGGGAAAAATTTGAAACTATTAAGTGGGCTAAAAATTATATGTAGTGCATTAGTGAATGTAACTGTTGTTCATTATAGTTTTGTATCTCAGGGCTTATCACTAGAAAGTGGGATAACATTGCGTGTCTTCAAATTGACACAAAACATGAGTCTTTCATCTCGAATAAAATGTAAGAAATTAGCACATCAATCTTTATTCTTTCAGTAAACAAATATTTCTTATAGACTTCCTTTATGCAGCTTCAAAAAATCAAAGTGGGTCTATACCTACTTTCGACTGGTCAATGAGGATAAACATAATTACGGGCATCAGGACTTTTCTACCTTCACACTCAAGAGAAGATATCTCATGTAGATCTCAAGTCGAGCATGATATTACTTAATGAGAACTACAATCCCATAATTGCTAATGTTGGGATCTCACAGCTTATGTCAGCAGCATTAAGAAGGTTCAGAAACAATTATGCACCAGAGTTTATAAGATTAAGTAATGTTACTTCAGAGGTTTGTGTATATAGCCTCAGCATAATTATGCTAGAGCTATTAACGGGACAGTCTACATACAATGGTATCCATCCAGTTCATTTGCCGACTTTGGTCACGGAAGTACCAAAAGAAAAGCGGTATGCTGAAGTGCTTGGAGTAAAACAAATGTCTGAGAAACCAGAAGACCAAATTGTGATGTCAAAATAATGAGAGTGTCTCTTCAGTGTGTTGAAGATGGTCCTAACGTCAGGCCAACAATTCGAGATGTTCTCCGGGTACTAGAACATATAGAGGTATAGATGAACTTGCTGGTCATGGTGGAAAATGTCATTTCAAGTGGTGATATTACTATGACTTACCTTCAAACTCAAAATATTCCAGATGTAACTGATGTTGAAAAAACCAATCTTTTTTCAGATTTATATGATATAATCCGTAGATATGTGACTGCACCCTTAGTGGTCTGTATTATAGAAGTTTCATAATTTAAACTGATATGACATGGGTTTTGGTGGCATCAATTTTTTGCCCCCTAAATGATGGAACGAGGCAGTGCTCATTTCTCATATGGCGTTCTTGAGGAATTAGATGATCTAAAATATGAATGTTACACGTACTTTAGAGAACGATGCGCATGGCCAATTGATGGACACGAATTTACTAATTGGCTCACTAAGTAGAGGTTGTGTGCTGAGATGGATAATGTTGAGAAAAGAGGTAAGGAAAAGTTAGCACATAGAGCGGTATTTAGATTATTAATATTAGATAAACATTTAGATTCTTAAGATTTAGCAAAGAAAAGGTCTCACGTATACCTGTGTCAAAATGACTGCAAAAAATTAATCATTTTGACCAACTTACCCATGTTGCACATTTATGCCATCTCTAAAAACCATACATACTTTGTTCGCTGTTGGCGTGGGTTTAAAGGAACTGATGAGAACGTGCCTCCAAATTCATGTCAGGTATATGATGGATGTAGAAAAGACTAACATATATGGACACCTTTACTCGTCCTCAAGAACCTTATATATCATGACACAAGTTATATGTTTTGACAAAAACCACGTATGAAAATCTAATGTAGTAAATCACAATTTTTTATATGTATACTTATGTCGAGAAGTTTGATTACACTAATGTTTCAAAGGTACGGAGCAAATTCAAGCTAATTTTCTTGTCATATAGAATACAGAAAGAAGGGGTGTGAATCAGATCGGGTTGGATGAGGTCGGGTCAATTTGATCGGGTTCAATTCGGGTTAAGGCTAAAATAAGTTACCTGAACCCGACCGTTTTAAACTCAGGTTACTCGTGTTCGGGTCTATTTGGGTCGGGTTACTCGGGCCAGTCGGTTTGGTCCGGAACAACCCAAATTTATATAAAATATTAAAAAATTTATTTTTACTCTTTTTAAATATAAATTATATACAATGTATATACAAAAAAAATTTAAAAAATCTTATTTGGGTCAATCGGGTTGACCCGAACCCGAGTTACACAAAAATAATTTACACGATGCTCGACACGATTTTAAATCCAGGTTAGTCGGGTTGACACCATTGACACAAATTATAATTTGAATCCGAGTAACTCGACCCGAATATACTCAGGTCGAGTCGAATCGACTTTTTTGACGCCTCTAATGGAGCATTTTATAATTTTATAAAATTCAACCATGTATTTTGATAGTTGTGAAATGTAAACTACAATATAATTGTAAATAAAAATATTTTATATTATAGATAAGCAACATATGTATGTATATATGTTTTGGTTGATATATGCTTTAAATTGTTATGTAAGGTGAATATAAAATTATACATTTAAATAATAGGGCGTATTAATTATATATTATTTAGTATTGATTAATTAAAAAAGGAGTGAAATCTGTACAAGGTGTTGTTTTATTTGTAAATTATGATAATGTGGTGTTTTAAATTATATTAATAATTATGTTTTATTAATAATATTAAATAGAATATGTTGTTGTATTAAATGGTATTAATTGCATATTGAACTGTTTGCTAATTCTACTTAATAATATATTGAAGCTAATTATTTTTGTAGATAAAACATTACCACATGTAAGTTGATTACAGTTCTAAAAATAAACGTGTTTTTCTTTGTACACAATTACTGTTAGAAAACGTTAAAACGGTAACCTTATGTTTTAAGGCTAAACGAATTATGCATTTTTGTTTACATTAATTAAATATCTATAAACATAAAAAATGACATTTATTCATCTATATACCTCTTTAATTGTTTAAAATGTATATAGTCCATCCTCATATTAAAAAAACACTACTTTTAATTTTAAGATATTAATAATCTCTTTGTTTTATTAAGTTCCAAGTGTGGTAACTGAGAACTCGGTAAAAAATATTTTTTCCGATTTGATATGCATTACTTTTATCAAATAAAAATAATTAAACAACAATCAGAAGTCATACTACCCCAATCTATTGAATATGTTGAACCATAAACAACGCTATTTACGAAAACTATCTTTTCAAGAAACAAAACAAATTTAAAACAAAAATTTTCCAAAATAAAAATACGTAAACGACAATCATAAGTCATACCCGCCCATCGGGCGGGTTTTGCAACTAGTATATATATATATATATATATATATATATATATATATATATATATATAGATATATATATATATATATATATATATAGATATATATATATATATATACATATATATATATATATATATATATATATATATATATATATATATATATATATATATATATATATATATATATATATATATATATATATATATATATATATATATATATATATATATATATATATATATATATATATATATATATATATATATATATATATATATATATATATATATATATATATATATATATATATATATATATATATATATATATATATATATATATATATATATATATATATATACTAGTGGCGAAACCCGTCCGATGGACGGGTATGACTTCTTGTTGTCGTTTTACTGTTTTATATTTGACAAGTATTTCTATGTAAAATTATTTGTTAGTATAGATGTGTTTTAATGTATTATCAATCAGCATGGCTTGCTTTGGTTGTCTATGTTTTCTATTTAATAATATTTGTTTGTATGTTTTTTGTATATGTATTTTTTATGCACAACGGTGGTTATTGAAATTAAAATTTTCAACCTGAATTTAAGAAAGTATCCATTATGAAAGGTCTAAAAACATAAAAAGAGTGACATAAAAATGTCTTAAATTTTAGACATCTTTACAATGAGTTAAGTAGTTGGCGTAATCCTAATTTATACATTAATACGTAACTCCTAATTGATACAATGAGTCAAAAGTGGAATAATAATTATGGGACAGAGATAGTACTATATTAAAAAAATCAACTAAAGAAATAACGCAAACAACAATCACAAGTCATACTCACTCAAATAAAAAAAGTTAAATGACAACCAGAAGTCATATCCATAAAATGGGCATTACAAATAGATATTTACCAAATAAAAAAATAAACGACAATTAGAAGTCATACCCGTCGATCGGACGGGTTTTGCCACTAGTATATATATATATATATATATATATATATATATATATATATATATATATATATATATATATATATATATATATATATATATATATATATATATATATATATATATATATATACTAGTGGCAAAACCCGTCCGATGGACGGGTATGACTTATGATTGTCGTTTAACTTTTCTTATTTGCTAAATATTTGTTTATAAACGTTTTGTAGTATAGTTGCCTTTGTATGCATTATTAGTCGAGATGACTTGTAATTATTGTTTACATGTTTTTGTTTACTTAAATATTGGTATTAAAAAATTGTACATTCTACTAAGGCTTTTTAAGCATAGTAGCAATGTTTGTCGAATTCTTTGCATTTATTATATTACTATATAGAATTTATGGTTTTCGAAGTAACCATATAGAATTAATTTATAAAATTTAAATAGTTGAAATGCGTTAAGAAAAGCAAAACAAATTTTCATTTGTTATAAGAAAATAAAAGTTGTTAAGTCAGTTTGATACGTCCCATAGGCGTGCGTCACTTCTAATTGTCGTTTTCAGTCTTCTTAGTTAAATATTGGTTTAAAATTTGTGTATTTTACGTTGTGTTATTTAAGCATAATACCAAATTGTCGGGTTGTTTTATTTATTATATTACTAAGTATATTTATAGTTTTAGAAGTAACTATATATAATTTTATATTAAATTATTAAAAATTATACTTGATAAAATATCAAAAGACTTTTACATTAAGTAATAAAAAAATTTAAGTTGTTAAATGTTTTGTAAATTGTAGTGTTTGTTTTTTAGATAAATGTCTTTTAAAAAAACTTATATATAAGAGGTTGTAAAACTGGAAACATTGGTCTTGGAGATATTAATATATTATAAATTTTTATTGAGTCAACATAATATTATTAGTAGATCTTCTAAGTATGATTTATACCTTTTTGTTTAAGTAAATGTAAATGTTAATTCTTTTTTATCAAACCATAATTTCCAACTCTAAATCAAGTTACTAATGAAAATTAAAATAAAAGTCCCTTAAAACTCTCAACTGCAAGCACGAGTTAAAAAGTACGTAATTAATGATTAACGCAATTTAATTTAACACCGATGATCAAATGAGAGATAATATTAGAAAAAAAATTAATATAAAGCCAACAATTATTG
Organism: Glebionis coronaria; assembly: GCA_025667525.1. NCBI lineage: Eukaryota > Viridiplantae > Streptophyta > Magnoliopsida > Asterales > Asteraceae > Glebionis > Glebionis coronaria. The sequence goes on along the minus strand of JANFOE010002553.1, from coordinate 165,048 downwards.
AAGCACTTGAAAGATAGTTTTTCTTGAGAGAGATAAAAGATATATAATAAGATTGCCGTAAAAGATACAATATTTGTATAGTAGCGTAAGTATAAAATCTTTTGTCAAAGGATTTTAGTCGCTATATATGACAATATAATACGTAATACTTAAGATTTAAGAATAATAAGGCAATTTCTTTTAATAGAGTACATATGATAAGCGAGAACAATATCCATTTATGAGTGATGCAATGGGGAAAAAGTTTATCAGAATTATGTGTGGTTCACAACAGATGGTCTTTGTCTTGGAATATTTTCTGGTGCATTTTATGGGTTGTAAAGTCTGGTTGCTAAGATGAAATGAGTTTTTTTGCTTAAAAGAAAAAATGAAAAGAGAAGTAAATTATGTCAACGTTTATTCTCGAGTCTGAATACATATAATATTCGGTAGATACGGTCTTCACTACTCTTTTCATTACGTCAAAATAGATGGTATCTACCATTTCATACCTTATCCACTCAAAAATAGATACATACCTATTTTAAGATCGGAAAGTTTTCTAAATGAAATTATAATTTCATCCGATAAATAAAAAAATCAATGAATATTTATACAAACTATACAATATATAGTTCATTCCAATTTACATAACATTTATGCAACCACCTCTAATGTGTATCTATATATCTATATTTATATTATATATAAATAGTGTATATACATATCTTAACTCTAAACTAAAAATTAAGATAAATATCTTAACTCTCAATCATTAGATCATTTTTATTTCAAACTTAACTTCAAATCAAATGTGCAATCTTGACCATCCATCCATTTTATAACAAACTTTTGTAACAACCTCTTACCAACTTATTAGTAAAAAATCACATTTATTTTAAAATTGAGATATCTTTTAACTTATTTATTTTTTCATAATTTAATTTCATCATGTTTTCTAGAATTTTATTCACTTTAATTCAACATCCATTTTGATATATTTACAAAAAAATTATTTTTTTATTTTTAATGATTTTGTTTATTTTAATTTAACTTTTGTACACTTTAACAGTAATTCGATTGCTAAGAAAATAGTCATCAATTACCTATCGCTGTATTGCGCGGGTACCATGCTAATCTTATCTAATTTGTATTTAAATAGTATGTTGAAGACTAATGTTTTTTCTTGTCTTATATAAAAAAAACTAACACTTAGACGTGGGATTTGATTAGTCAATTCAGTTAAAAGGAAAATGGGTGAATGGTTCATTTTAACTTGTTAGAAACATTCGCCCAATTTTAAATAGGATAGTCTCTCGAACCTTTTTAGTAGTCATAAATAAAGAAACGACATTCACTTAAATTAACAAGCGTAAACACCTTCTATTAGAGTTTTGATAATGAGTATAAGCACATAATGAGCGAACCAGAAATATCTTATTTGTGACTTGTGAGTACACTAAAATAATTATAAAAGCATAAGCATCTGGAGAAGAGGAGTTGATACGCAAGTTGATCAATCATCAGAGATTTCCCTTCGAGAATCCAAGATACGCAGACCTACATGTGAAGGCCAATGCTTTGCTACAAGCTCACTTTTCTAGGAAGGTGGTAGGTGGAAATCTTGGTTCTTATCAGCAGGAAGTGCTTTTGTCTTCTAGTAGGTTGTTTCAAGCTATGGTTGATGTTATTTCAAGCAACGACGGGCTTACTAAAGATTTGGCAAAACGTTGCAAAGAGAATCCTGATAGTATCAAGTCCATTTTTTATCTCTTAGCGATGGAAGACGATGAGACGGGAGCTGTTACAAATGTCGAACGCACAGTTAATGGATATTGCCAAGTTTTGTAACAGTTATCCCAATATTGTTTTGACCTACGACGTGTTGGATAGTGATGATTTTTTTACCGTCATCACAAGTTTAGCATGCTGTTAAAGTTTCAGTATTTGATTCTTGTTGGAGAGTAGTATATGATTGGATATTTGTATAAACTACCGATTTTGTGTGTGTGAGCATGTATATAGAAAAGGCTGTATATCAAGAATTAAATTTCATCCTCTTTCTGATTTTTATAACACGAATAATTTACTAACAATGTGGATTAGATCATGTATCTTGACTTCTTTTAGCAAGAAAGTGCAAGGTTTATAGTAGGTTAGATATGATTGCAGTTATCTTTAATTATATGAGATCGTTTATCCAGAACAGATAGTTAGACCATATATGATGGGGATGACAATGTTATAAAGTACACAAGTGGATTTACATTTTAAAATTTGCTGGAAACAAAAAAGTGTGATTGCAAATAAACTCGAAAATTGAAAGTACATATACCAGGTTTGTCCACCAAAAAGGTATCCAGCTGCTTGTTTCTCATTGCCATAAAAAAACTTGATCTTTTGTATAACTACATCTCTACTGCACCCCAATTTAATAAGCTTTATAACTTTGGCTTCAAAATCAGCTCCCTGAACACGTAAACATACATTATTATTGACTTGCCACCAATCCTGCAATTGAGACAAAAAAAAATTGTCCATGTTACGATTGAAAATGGGCCTTAAGGTTGGTGGTGAGGCAGCGAACTCCATTCAGTCCATTAGATGACGAAAGTCCTAATGTTCAAAGCATGGTGGTGAGGCAGAGGACGACACTACCATAGATCCCTAAATAAAACAAAGGCTATTCAATAAAAAGAATTGTATTGTAATACAACAACATCCATGATGATAAAGATTAGGCGTCATGATAGTTTATAGTGATTGGTACCTGTAATATTTTAACAGCTAAGATAAACTTCTCTCAAGTATTAAGCAAAACCTAACTACGTATTACTAAAAATATTCCCTGTGTAAACATTAAAGAAAATAAATTCCATAACATACATGTGTGATTAGTCTCGTTTCCAGCAACTATAACCAACAAAGAGACATAAACAACTCTGTAGTCAATGATTATCACTTCCAATTAAATTTGACAACAAATAATTTGCTGAAGGAAACTGAGTGTTTAGGCTTGGGCCCTTCACAAGTGTCATTGCTGGAACACTTGTCATATTCATTACTGTCCCTAAAGTTTTTACGATGGTTCTCAAGCTTCGAATATTCATTTGAAGCTGCTGGCAAGTATGTGGTTAAACTTTCGAGCCCTTGACAAGTGTCATTGCTGCCACACTTGTGATATTCATAACTGCCCCTAAGATTTTTACTACTATGGTGTGAAGGTGATGTGCATTAGGCGTGATGGTGATGTGCTTATAGTCTGCCACACAGTTTAGGGACCTGATGTTGTGGTTATAGTATGAATGCTTAGTTGTTCTTCTACTCTTCTATATACAGTCATTCCTAAGAAATATACATTATAATTAAAACTGAATAAACGCTTATTTTTTTGCTGATAAAAGCTTACTACTTTAATGTGAAGGAAACTCGGTTTCTAATTTCTTGTTTTACCTATCTGACCATTTCCTATTAAGATTAAAACAACCCCGTGTGGATTTATTGTTGAATACTGATAAACTCCCCTTGCTATTTCATAAACTCTCCTTGCTATTTCAAAACAGTTATATAAGGGTGTTTGGTTGCTAGTGTTATATGTATTGATTCTTGATATGCTTACAAAAAACTTAGTTATTTGCATATGTAATTGAATCCATGTCGAATACCTATTAGCGTTGAATATAAACATAAGTCAGACTACGTGTGTTGATAATAGTGGCTCCTGAAACTGAACATGAGCTCACTCGTTACCACACTTGACATCTGATGTGAAAATCACCTTTAGGAATGTGCATAAGGACAGTCGGCCCCTTTTATAAAAAGTTATTCTAACCAAATATTATTTAATAATATATACATATGCTACTATTAGTGGGGAACATGACACATGAAAGAATTTGACCTAAGATAGTAAGGCACAAGACACATAAACTGTATTTACATCAAGTCATTAACATAATGCATTATCACCACTTATGTCGTCTACTATCCTCGTGAAAATGTATATGGTATTTTAAATGTTATACTTCATTAACATCAGAACTCATAAGCAACATGATATAGATATTGTAAACATGTGGAGGCCCGTGGATTTGTATATTGCTCTAAGCTCTTTGAATATGAAAGATTCATAAGACAAGCAATTATAGTGTCAATAGTTGTCCTCCCCCGTACCCAACCATTATTCAAATTCAGTTCTAAAATATAATTCAAGAATTCTAGCTAACAGGAACCAAATAAGCTTTGTAACATGTCATCATAAGCCAATGGAATCACCTAAAGCCATGTGTGACATGCCACATCAGTAAATTCAAATAAGACAATATCATCGATAAGAAAGTGATGTTACCTTCACCTATTCAACACCACCAATCTTTGCACATTCCTCCTGAACATCTGCGGGTAATTCGACAGTTTCCCATCTGCCTGTAAGTGTCAAAGGAATAAATGTTACACATGTCCAAGCACATGAAATCATGGAGATATTACATTATGGACTTTTTTATGATCTGGTCATTTCTAATATCACATGTTAGGAAAGTAAAACATTAACCTCATTTATGCTAAAGTAAACATAAACCGGGGAAGAAAAGTAGCTGGAATCAACAACTTTAAATCATCACGACCACCTAACTTGTAAAAATCGATTTTAATGTATGTATGTATTTGTTCACTAAACTATGATAACATTCAGAACACATTAGTACAGTAACGCATATGTTTCTCCATTTCCACACACATTATTTACACGAAAAAAAAAGTATTTAAGTAACGTATCCCAACCAAGCATCTTGTGTTCAGCCTTCTCAAGCTTTTTCTTTTTCCTCTTGTTGACTTGTTTTATAGGTCGGTTCATATATTTTTGCCTAAGAGACCGTGTACAGCTCACCATTAACTTTTTATAACAAACATACAGCTACTTAACCTGACTTCAATCTCAAGTGGCTAACTTATTGTACAAAAGATAGTATAATCAAAATACTGCATATTGTTCAAGTCACTGACCTGCAACACGGGGTTGCAAGATCCTAGGGTCCAGCCAAAATAGCACCATGAGACATTAAAGGATTATTAGTTGCCATCCAACCAGCAATCCCACTGGGGCAGAAGGAGAGATAACAGTCTGGAATGGTTGCACAGAAAGATTGAGATTGGTTTTACTAAAAGTAATTGTCATTTTTATAAAAAAAATAAGTGAACTACAATATACATCTAATATTTATCTATTGTCTCAATTATAACGTATATATGAGGCTCAAATAGTTTGAGAACAAAAAAACAGATACAACGGGCAACCTCATGCCTCACCAAGACGCGAGCAATCACAACTTCAATTGACCGTTTAATATTCATCACAACCCCTTATAATCATTCGTTTTATAAAAATTGGTTTCTGGTACAGTAGATATTTTCAAGCTCAGTCGAAAAAGTAAGAAATTGTCGGATGTCACAAAACAGAACCAGCTAATGTTATTATAATACCAAAATTTTAAATTATTATATTTTTTACCTTGGATGTAAAGAGGACCCTGTCATCATACCTTTGGCTATGAGTCTGTGACTATGGCTTTGATGTCCCTTTTTTCGCCGTAACTGTGGTGCGTGTATAGACTTCTAATCCTACTGCGACTATGGCTATGTCTTATTTTGGACCTGCCAAATAGCTCTAGCGTCCATTTTGTAAGCAAAAAGAATAGCAGAATCGGAATAGTGCAACATACATCAAATGAAACCTCCTTACATTTAGACTGCGCCTTTTCTAATCGCAATTATTCTGTCGAATCCTAGCATGGCAATAACCTAAACGCAAACAGAAAATTCACACAATTAGCAAATCAAACTTAATAAAAAATGATTTTTAAACATGTATGCATCGAATAAAAAATTAGTGCTGAGTATATGGGTGTGAGTTTCCGGATTGACAGTTTTCTGCATGACTATAGTTACAATGTTCTTAAACCGATTTGATACATGTGTTTCTTTTTCCTTCCTTGCAACTTGCAGTTCTCCTTTCTCCAAAATTCGTCATCATATAAATTCTATGTAAATATAAAAATATTGTTTGATTCTACAAACCGAATAAGAAACAAAAAATCGAGTGTAACCAAAACTAATCCAAGTATAGATCAAATATATAGAGCTGGAGAAGGAGATTGCGTAAGTAATTCAAGTACACCTTGTCTAAAACTTGCATACATAAGCATTGATCATGGCAATAGCCTAAGTAGCACCAGCCTGCAAATTTGGCACCCAATTGAAAGCATGTTTGTTGAGAACATGAAATGCAAAAACATTGCTTCTCACCTGGTGTGAAGATGTAGCTTATTTTAGACCATTGTCCTCTATAACACGAAGTCGCCGTGGAATATGTAGTGAAATTCCCTATATTAAACAAAAAAAATAAAGATCCAAGAAAAAAATAGTATATCAGTAGAATGTCATAAATGTAAGTAATACAAATTTGAATGTAAAAGAAAACCTTATTTAGGATCAACAACACCGATTGCAGCACAATAAACAGGGATGATGGTCAAATATGCAGCTTTAACCTCCCAAACCTGAAACGATAATCAATAATCCATAGACGTTTTGCGGTAAGATTAAAAAATATAAATTTATATGATAATTAATCTCTAAAAGCGAAATCAAAATAAGAACTCATACTGTAAGTCATATTTCAAGGATTAATTAATCGAATGTAAAGAGTAATTAAAACTGGAATTGAAGTTAAAACATATCTTAATAAAAGCAAACATATAATTTACTATGTACTCACCCAATTCATAAACTGACCGGCGAGGGTAATTAGATTCAATCAAAAGAAAAATAAAAATTACCTTAGAAGATATTAATTATAGAGATAGTTTCGATCATGGTGGAGGTGGAATTTTTTGTGATTCTGAATAAGATGAATCAAATAGGGATTAGGGTTCTGCATAATATTGATTAGGGGTTACTAATTAGGGTTTTGGAAAACGAATACAAAGATGGGGAAGATTTGTGTTGAATATGAATATAAGCCGGGTTATAGGGACACGACCCGAATGATTGATTACGGCCCAAATGATGCCGCTGACGTGGATTAATGGCTGCTTATGTAGATATATATATATATATATATATATATATATATATATATATATATATATATATATATATATATATATATATATATATATATATATATATATATATATATATATATATATATATATATATATATATATATATATATATATATATATATATATATATATATATATGTTTATATATATATGTATATATATGTATATATATATATATGTTTATATATATGTATATATATATATATATATGTATATACATATATATATATATATATGTATATACATATGTATATATATATATATATATATATATATATATATATATATATATATATATATATATATATATATATATATATATATATGTTTATATATATATGTATATACATATGTTTATATGTATATATGTTTATATATATATGTATATATATATATATATATATATGTATATATATGTATATATATATATATATGTATATATATATATATATACTAGCGTCCAACACCCGCCCAACGGGCGGGGTCGTTTCTGTTGTTGTTCCGGAGGGTTAATGGTTTGTGCGCTTTTAGTTTATTGAATTTTTAATTTAACTTTTAATATATTTTAGTTATAGTTTACGTAAAAACTATCGTTAAATTTATGTTTAAAATAGTATTACGTATATTTTAAAAAGGAAATTTGAATAAAATCCGAATTTAAATAATAAATTCTTAGTATTTTAATTTTTTAAAAAGTCTGAATAATATAATTGCCGGGTTCGTTTTGTATATGTTTTTTAAGATACGTTAAAACATAAATTGATATTCTCATTATTAACATAAGTTAAAGATATTTTTAAAAGATATGTTAAAACATAAGTTAAAGCTCTGACACAATGTTTTTTTAAATTGTGAAATTTTATTTTTTTTAAAAAGCGTATAAAAAATCGAAAAATTCAAAAGTTTTGAAGTTTTATTTGGTCATATAAGGACAATAATGCCCCACATTTTCATGCCACGTCACACTATTTAACGAAAACTTAACAATTGTTAGACAGATGGACTAAACCCATTACGAGTTAAAATCATAAGGAGAGGATCCGTTACTTTTTGTTTCCAGGGACGATTTTCGTTAAACCCGACAAACCACATGGACGATTTATGCCACGGACTCTTTATTTTATATATGAGGGAAGTGCAAAAATCATCCATGTGGTATGTCGAAAAATCGAATTATCCGTTAGTGCGCGTTGCACAATACATCCCTCGTGGACTAACGATGCAAATATTTTTTTCGTTAAGAATTAACAAGATTTAAAGAGAAGGCATCCTTTTCTTTTTCCTTTTCCAGGGATGTACAGTGATCTTTAATATAACATGTTTAAAAAAAAAATTATTTTCAAAAAAAAAATTATTTTTGAAAAAAAAAATTATTTTCGAAAAAAAAAGTTTATTTTCAAAAAAAAAGTTTAATTTTCGACAAAAAAAGTCTAATTTTCGAAAAAAAAATTTAATTTCGAAGAAACTTTTTTTGAAAATTAAACTTTTTTTTCGAAAATAATATTTTTTTTTTAAATTAAACTTTTTTTTCAAAAATAAATTTTTTTTTTTCGAAATTTTTTTTTTTTAAATAAAGTTTTAATTCGAAAATATTTTTTTTTCGAAAGTAAAATAATTTTTTTTTCGAAAATAAAATTTTTTCGAGAATAATTTTTTTTGAAAATAATCTTTTTTCTAAAATAAATTTTTTTCCGAAAATAAATTTTTTTCGAAAATAAAATAATTTTTTTTTTGAAAATAATTTTTTTTGAAAAAAAGTTTTATTTTCAAAATAAAACTTTTTTCTTGAAAATAATTTTTCTTTTCTTTTTTTTGAAAATTATTTTTTTTATTTAAACAAATTATGATAAGGTTCATTATACATCCCTGGAAAAAGGAAAAGACAAATATGGCCTCTCTTTAAACCTTGTTAATTCTTAACGAGAAAAACATTTGCATCGTTAGTCCATGAGGGATGTATTGTGCCCCGCGCACTAACGGAGGGATGACTGTCATCCAAAAAACTAACGAAAGATGTAATTCGATTTTTCGACATAGCACATGGATGATTTTTGCACTTCACTCTTTATATAATCTTAGTTTTTGTTTTATGAAGAACCCGATGGTGTGTGTCAAAGCCACCAAGACCAACACAATTTATGTGTATATAAACTCATTCACAGTTTTTTTTTAATTTTAAACCAAGGCAACTGAGATTATGAATGTCTAACAAAGGTATATAGCCAATGATGACGTGATAAACTCCTAAGGTAAAAAAGAGGGCTTATTATCAGCTTTCACAAATTGTCATTATACAAAAATCTTTACATTAAAAAACTAATACGTGGAACTTAAGTATCATGGTCAGTGTAGTCCGATTCTCTTCTTATATTATTAAAAAACTGATACATCAACACTATTTTTGTTAGTATATTTGTGTTAGGTTTTTTGACGTTCTTTTGATTATCTAAAAATTTATTTAGGTGCGAATGCTCGAGCATGATAATAACAGTAACTAACATATGCACTTATTAATCAAGACATATGTATATCTTTTATAACTTTAACTAATGGTAATCAGATGATTGTTTATGCTATACAAAGAAGGTGAGCCCTTGACTTAGATATATGCGGCCTGCAGGTACATGTGGCTGATTTCAAATCATTTTCTTTACCACCCGAAAATGTTTATGTAGTAAATTTCAAACCCAACGCCTCAACTATCTAAATAAAAGTTGTAGTGAAATTCTCAAGAATGGATTAGTATTTTGCAATATTGGATCTCCAAATATGTACACTATTGTAGAAACTGAATTAAGAGAAATATACATAAACTAAAAGTAGTGAAAATATACCAACAATAAATTAATCTAAAGTAAAAAAAATATTTCAAAGCACTAAAGAAGCACCAAAACACTTGAACTGAATAAGAAAGTTCAGATCTTTCAATCCATGTATGGTATTCATTCGCTAGTCTACTGGTCCATCTTCTCATATACAATATATAACTTGCTATATAGATGGTATGGTGAAGTATATCCGAGTCTGTATAACCCGAAACAGATCTTCATGTGATATGACTCAATAATCCTTATCTCCATACCAATTAATAAGGTAGTTATTGGGTAGTTAAGAAGAGCACTAAACTTAGCAAATTAGACATTAACGGTCCGCTTGCTTTACCAAATTCATATCCTTGCACTTGCATAGGAGTCTCATTGTTCCCTGCAACAATTTCAGCAGTGTGACTGTATTCCAATATAACTAAGTAATCAGCTTGACCTAAAAGTCAAAGTATAGGACTTTTCGTAATTAGAATATAAATATATAAGCTTAAAATACAAAAATTTTGTACACATACCTTTCATGACCGTCACCATTGAGAGAAGAAGCAAGATCAAAGGAAGGATTAAACACACCTGCCACTGTATCAGCCGCTGAAATGTGTTGGGCGCCCACGATCTTGCCATTATAAAAAAATTTCTTTGTATCAGGATCAACCTCACATTTCCCTCTATATTGAGAGGGTTAGGTTTTTGAAATTCTAGGTTCTACTCTTTCTGTTAGTGATAGTAATCGAATAATGGGATTGCCTTAATCTGTGCAACGATGCATTTATAAAAACCTCTATGTAGGTGCATGCTTATGATACACATGTTTATATGAAGCAAGGTAGGCGACAAACGTTGTAGGAGCAAGAGTTTTGCAGCGTTTATGTACCCTCACCTTGCAAATTACATCAGATAAGCTGTTCTTAATTATCGTAACCTACAACATCTAAAATCTATGATGCTTGACTCTTGATGAGAACATATATGGCTGACTTGTTTTGATAGATATAAGTGGACTAACATGACTTGTTTCATTGATATAAGTAAAGTGAGGCGAGCAGAGCTGCAAAAATAGACAGAGTCTAGACGTCGTTGAAAACATATGCTCATTTATGAGCTAAATTATATCCCTAGCAAGTAACATGAGTAAAACTATAGCAAAGATGGTAACCAGCCATCGCAATGGGGTAATCAGCCCTCGCAATAGGGGTGGTGCGTTACTCAAGGTGCCTTACCCAAGGTGGTAATCAGGCCGCGTAATGCGGGTGGTGCCTTACTCAAGGTTGTAATCAGACCTCGCAGTGGGGGTGGTTCCTTAACTAAGGTGGTAATCAGTGTCTATATTAAAGCTAAACTTTAACTCTTTCTATTAAGTAAAACTCTCTTAAATATTTATTGCATGTAGATGCCAAGGGACGATTTTGGTTCACTAAAGAGGGTTTCAACGCATTCAAGTGGAAGTGATACATCATTAATATAGACACTAAGAGATGAACCACCATCAGCATACTCAACCTCATAATCACAATTAACCTTTAAGCAAAGCTCCAGGATTACCCTAGGTTTACAAATACTATAATACCATACTAATACAAAACCTTATGTTAAAATTCTCATATATACAATAACTATAATAACTTGAACTAAATAATTAGTTAGAGCTGAACACATGCAAACAGAAATCATACAGCTCACAGAAGCTTAGACCCAAAATGAACTAATACCAACTAAATAAAAAGACATCACTGGATAACCATTAGTATTAAATAAATCACAACCAAACCTTATGATAAAATTCTTGATATATACTGAAACCATGCCAAAGACAGAAACCATATAAACTGAAGATCAAGAATGATCCCACAGAACCAAAAACCTAATAAACTGAAATCTTATACTTGCTAAACAAATAGTTGAACTAAACTGAACTGAAACCAGATAACCTACACACTCTAAAGAAGCTACATAATTTCTAAAACCTTTATCGTTAATGTGCAATCTATTACACTCCCACAAACCGGTTCTAGAACCTGAACAATAGATTATTGAATCAGAACAATAACGTGCTGGTGTGACGGCTAACCAAGGGAGAGCCGCCATCCATATTAATCAAGCATATTGATTTTATAGTTGATCATGTTTTTTGAGAAGATTTCATTTGTTACATGACCAACCTTGAGTTGAAATGGCATTAATAGACCTCCCGAATCATACTTTTTGTGTTTAAGCAAGGTGATAAATCTTCAATGAACGGTGTTCCTTCTCTACTGCAATACTCGACAGATAATCAAGAAATATATGATGTCTGGGTATTCAGTAAATAAGTTTCCCATCATAAGCGTACATCAGATGTAAATTAATATTTGCTCCACTTTTGTACAAAGGTTGATAATTCCCTGGGGAACCATGCCAAATTCTTAACATGTATTCACTATTTGAGCCTAAAAGTAGGATCAAAAGTATACAATAATCGGATACATATAAAAATAGGTTTACTGTTATAACGTAAGTAATTAGCTCCTCCTTGCTAAATACAGTAATCTAAAGAAATGGAAAGTTAAGAGTAAATATAACGAACCTTAAGATGTAATTTCCCACCTCCTGAGTAAGTTCTTCATCTAATATATTATTTAAA